>JAUMHN010371163.1:0-40913 GCA_032360265.1 Heliamphora ciliata | reverse complement strand
TTATGGTCACTACGAGTTTCTGGTCATGCCGTTCGGTTTGACGAATGCCCCTGTGACATTTATGGGTTTGATGAACCATATCTTTCACCCTTATCTAGACAGTTTTGTGGTCGTGTTCGTGGAAGACATTTTGATCTATTCACCCACGAGAGAGGTGCATGAGGAGCATCTGCATGTTGTCTTGCAGCTTTTGAGAGAACATCGCTTGTATGTGAAGTTTGAAAAGTGCGAGTTCTGGATGTTGGAGGTGAGATTCCTTGGACACGTGGTGTCAAAGGATGGGGTATCAGTGGACTCGTTGAAGACTGATGCCGTGATGAATTGGCAGCGGCCGAAGAACGTCTTTAAGATTCGCAGCTTTTTGGGTTTGGCAGGCTATTATCGGCGGTTCGTCAGAGACTTTTCTAGGTTGCCAGCACCTATGACACATCTGACATAGAAGGGAGTGATGTTCGTATGGAGCAAGTCCTGTGAGTCAGCTTTTCAGAAGCTGAAGAGGAGATTGACTAGTGCGCCAGTGTTGATTATTCCAGAGCGAGGTCTGGGGTATACAGTGTATTGTGATGCGTCACATGAAGATTTGGGCTATGTTTTGATGCAGGGAGCTAAGGTTGTAGCCTACGGCTCACGATAGTTGAAAACACATGAGAAGAACTACCCGACGCATGATCTGGAGTTGTCAGTCGTGGTCTTCGCCTTGAAGACATGGCGGCATTATCTATACGGTGAGCACTTCGAGATTTTCTCTGATCACAAGAGCTTAAAATACTTGTTTTTGCTGAATAACTTGAATCTTCGCCAACGACGATGGATGGAGTTGTTGAGAGACTATGACTTTGATTTGCAATACCACCCGGGGAAGGAAAATGCCGTAGCTGACGCGCTCAGTAGGAGATCTCATGGTTTGTTAGCTTCTATGGCTATACGGGAATGGGACATGCTCAGAGCTATAGGGGAGTTTGATCTGTGTCCCGGGAAGACAGGGGGAGGTGCGACCTTATATTCAGTAGCTTCACAGCCCCCATTGGTTACACACGTGTTAGAGGCTCAGCGGACCGATCAGGAGGTTCAGATGATACGAGACTGCATTGCCAGTGGGGGGGATATAGCAGGATGGACAGTGGGTTCAGATCAGAGTTTGAGGATGACAAGGCGTCTGTTTGTGCCATAGTCGTGTCGTGCTGAGGTGCTACATGAGTTTCATCATTCACGTCTTGCCGTGCATCCAAGAGGCACGAAGATGTATCATGACTTGCGCTGTCAGTTCTGGTGGACAGGAATGAAGAGGGACGTGATTCCATTTGTGTCTCAGTGCCTTACTTGTCAACAAGTAAAGGTGGAACACCAGCGACTGACAGGATTGTTACAACCGTTGCCTATATCTGAGAGGAAGTGGGAGAATGTCACAATGGATTTCGTATCGGGACTTCCTCGATCGCTGGCGGAACATGATGTTGTTTGGGTTGTGGTTGATAGGTTAACGAAGTCTACGCACTTCCTCCCTATTCGAGTGAGAGATCCAGTGGACAAATTGAGCAGATTGTACATCCAGGAGATAGTCCGACTACATAGAGTACCTGTGACTATTGTTTCTTATCGAGATCCACGCTTTGCATCGCGCTTTGGGCAGAGTCTTCAGGAGGCTTTGGGGACTAGCTTGACTTTCAACATAGCTTTTCACCCACAGACCGACGGTCAGTCTGAGAGGACCATCCAGATTTTGGAGGACATGTTGAGAGCTTGTGTGCTTGATTTTCAGGGTTCTTAGGAGGATCATCTATCATTGACAGAGTTTGTATACAACAACATCTATCAGTCCAGTATTGAGATGGCACCGTATGAGGCTCTATATGGTAGGCCGTGTAGATCGCCGATGTGTTAGACAAAGGTGGGTGAGACCATTATTTTGGGACCCGATTTAGTACGAGAGACTACGGAGCAAATTATCGTGATTTGTCAGCATATGGTGACAACTCAGAGCCGCCAGAAGAGTTATGCAGATCAGAGGAGGAGGCCGTTAGAGTTTGCAGTAGGGGATCACGTGTTTTTGAAGGTCTCGACACGTAGAGGGTTGATGAGATTTGGCCATCGCGGAAAGCTATCACCACGTTTTATTGGACCCTTCGAGATCCTGGAGAGGATTGGGGTGGTAGAATACCGTCTGGCCTTACCGCCTCAGTTAGCATCTGTGCATAATGTCTTTCACGTTTCGATGCTTCGAAGGTACGAGCCTGATCCTTCGCATGTGCTAGATTAGGCTGAGCTACGGGTTGATGAGGATATCACGTATGAGGAGCATCTAGTGAAGATCCTAGATACGAAGGAGCAAGTGTTACGGGGGAGATCGATTGCTTATGTCAAAGTTCAGTGTATTCATCACGGGATTGAGAAAGCGACTTGGGAGCTTAAGTCTAGGATGCGTGCTAGATACCCAGACCTATTTACCTGGTGACCTTGTAGAGAATTTTAAGGGCAAAATTCCTTAAGGGGGGAGAGTTGTGAGACTCAAAACCTTGTTATTTTGAATTATTTATATACGTGACGTGTTTATTTCAGTATATGAATAGTCTCGATGCATGGTTTATGTTTTAAAGTTGTAGAACAGCTTGTGTATATGTATTTTACGCTTTCTCGGACCTTGTTTAGGCTTGTTAGGATGGTTTTTGGGCTGTTAAATGGAGATCCAAAATAGTACGCTTCTGCCCTGAGGTTCGATCGATTGGAGGGGTTGACCCAGTCGACTGAACCTAGTTTTTCCAGTTCGGTCGACTGAACTAGGGGGTTCGGTCGATTGAACTGTGGCGGTTTGGAGAGATCTGGAGTTTTAGAACTCCTTTAGTCGATCGAAGTGGCCTCTTCAGTCGACTGAACTGTGGTTTTTGACTGGCCTATATATATTCCAGTGCCTGGAATGCTTGGAGAAAGCTTATTTCTTCCATTCACTCTGCCTTTTCTCTACAATTTTGTGTTGACCGAGCCTAGTTTTCGACGATTATCTTGTGGTTCCCTGCTATTCACGCTGCTAACTTCGTGTTTTACCGATCAGATTCTTTTTCCGACATGGTTCGAATTTTGAGGCTTTGAGTTTCGACTCACCGAGGTAGGATTCTAGAGCCTACTGTTGTATAAGGGTGTTTTATGTAATTATATGTGTTTTCACCGGGTAGAAAATACACGAAATGTCATATTTGTGTTTAAACCTTGTTTTATGGGTAAAAAGCATATTTTTTTTTCTTTTCTTGGTTTGTTACCGTATATGACATGTGAATGTATAGTTTTCAAAAGGTGGTTTTGAAAATGGTGATTTTGTGAAAAATGGTGGTTTTTAATAAAAGCCTCAACACTTAGTATTTTGGAGGTTTGGAGCTAACCCTTGGGGTTGAGTCTCATTTTTAAAACGTTTTGTTGAAAACAGAAAAAAATATTTTGAAATGTTTTTATTTGATCTCCATGTTGATGGATGGATCAAAATACATGTATAATGTATTTTATGAAAATATTTTCGTAGTTGAGCTACGGTATGATTTTTGTGAAATGATTCTCTAAATGTACCTGGATAACGGGTATTTGGCACGAATTGCCCTCGGTGGAAGTCCGAAAACGTGCGCAGTGTAGGTACCTTTATCCTTCGGGGTAGTTCCAGTAAAGAAGGTGGTAGGCGCTCTTTTCCTTCGGTGTTAGCCCGTAAAGTTAGCTTTGACATTATGGTGCTCCGTATAGTACCCGCCATTACCTAACCGGTCCTATGATGTATAGGGATTGGGTAAGGGGCAGGAGTCTATAGTTATTTCCTCTATTCCCTTGTGACGGAGTCGGTACATAGGATTCATTTTATCTTTCCTCGGTGTGTGATTCGAGTGGAAAAATAACATTTTGGTTACTATTTTTCTTCAACTGTAAAACGTTATTTTGCATTGTATAGATGCTTGATTGTGGAGGAAAAACTGTTTTAGAGGTTTATGGGGAAACTTAGAGTTTTATGATGTAAAACCTTTTTGGCTTGTGGTTGAGTTTGTTCCCATTATATGATTGTATATCATGTTTTACAGCTTTATAGTCTGTTTCTATTGGGTTTTGACTTACGATGTGAGATTTTGTTGTAAAACTATTTTCAGGTTTGGAGGTTGATGATCATGAGGAGATGATCTAGTCATACTTGTGGTGGTGGAAGACCTTTTTAGTTTTTCTTTTTGTATGCCTGTTGAAGGCATGTTTTGTACGTCTTTGGGTGATATATTTATGCATGTTGAACCTGATATTTACTGTATATGAGAGATGCATGTTGATTATTCTTCTGATTTCAACAGGTGAATTTAAATGTATGAAAACTTATTTTCATAAAACTGGTGTTTGATAGATTTTTCACGTGACCCTGGATTTTGGGACATGACACTAACGGACATACTTTTTTGAATCCTATCATCACAAAGGAGTAGAAAAGTAAAAAATATAAAAAAAATTCATAATAAACAAAAAAATAGGTAATAGGCATTTTTATCCAAATACAAGCTAAAAAATCGAAAAAAAAACATCTGAGAAAACTGAACCCTCCCTTCCCTTTCCTCCCATCCCTACTACCCCTGTACTTCCGTTCCAAAAAAAAATCTTTGTTAAATTATTAATTTTCAATTTGCAATAAAAAAATAATTTTCAATTATTAATTTTCAATTTGTAATAAAAAAATAATTAAGGAAGAAATAACCTGCAAATACCAATTTTAGGGAAAGATTCGCTGAATGCTTCAAGAGAGAAAAGATAGAAAGGAGAAAAGTCAGTATTTGCTCTCAGAAATTACTGAATTGCTGTGGGACCCACAAAGCTTAGTTGGTATATTCTGGGTAATATTCTGGGTTATGTTTATGGGAGAGTAGAATTAATGCAAATAAATGGGTTTTAAAGCCACCGTTATTCATTTATATTATTAACATCATTAAGTTTGTATTTAGAATATTATTATTATTATTATTATTATTATTATATATATATATACTTATTATTATTAACTAATTATAATTAAATACCATTATTTTCATAATAAATTTTTAATTAAGTTGTATACTTATGTACGTAACGGTTATAACTGAAAAATCATTAGTGTAATTATTATTATAATTATTTATTATTTATTACAATAATTATTTATTATTTTAATTATATATATATATATATATATATATATATGTGTGTGTGTGTGTGTGTGTATTCTTCCGAGATATTACAATTATGCTTATTTTACCAGCTAAGATTTCTTATCTTTGCTGTCAATATGCTTCCAAATGGTGAGATAAATTTGAAATTATAAAAGAATATTATCCCGACTATCTTCAGAAATATTATTCCAAAACATTTCCCATCAAATCTTTCTATTTCTCAAAAGTCCAACAACCTTCTCAATCTCAACTTGAACATTCCACAAAAACTTTAGTCTCTTTCCCAGCTGAGTTTTGTAATGTCAACTTGTCTTTTATCAAAACCAAGATTCTTTCTCAACATTCACAAATTTCAAAACCTAACCTCAAAAGAGCCATCCTCAAAGAAATATCCAAACACTTAGAAGACGATGATTTACTCGGAGAAATGCTTTCTCCCATTAGTAATAATAGTCTTAGCCCAAGCAATGAAGATGATTGTTTTGGGATCAATTTTGAATCAGCATTCTTATAATTTTCACAATGTCATCATTAGATTCACCAAATGAATGCATAAGGACACATGCAAAAGCAAAAGTTATGATAAGTAGACGTTGCTAATGCGGCTGCTTCCCAAGAGAATATTACTTTTTTAGAAGCAATCCAGAATTCTTCAACAACGACAAGCCTCTCAAATCTAATTGTAATCACTCGTGCTTCCACAGTGACTCCATTGACAAAGATTCTTTGCCAAAGTCAAAAGTTCACAGCAATTCTAATAATTACTTAATATGCATTTCATTTCAATTTCAATGTAGTGTACGTTTCATTTCAATCCATGTTGGCCTATATAAAGGGAGCCTTCCCCCGTTGTGGAGGCAGAACTTCATTATTCTCATTCTCCATCTTCTCCCATTACCATAAACATCCTTCTACCTTCTACACAATTTTTGTAAGTTTTCCAAATTGTATTTTTAAATTCTCAAATTCAATATAATATTATTTCAATATTTTATTCACACCTAATCTATATCTAATATTTTGTCATTTCATGCTTTGACTTTAAGTAATTGTTTTGTATGATTATATGTAAATTTGATTTGTAATTTGACAATTGTTCTCAAGATATATATATATATATATATATATATATATATATATTGAAAGATGGACACCCTTAAAAGGTCCCACCTTTTACTAAATTAAGGTGCAACCTTGTAAGGACACGGTTCAAATTCTAGTATTAGCGACGGTTAACTCATAAGATCTTAGGTCGTCAAAAGGTTAGGAACCCTTGTTCAATCAAAAACCCTAATTCGACTCAAAAAACCCTTAAAGACCTAACACTTAAGAGACAAAATCCTAATACCCAGAAAAAATTCCCAACATCCTAAATTGATTAACTATTATAAAATATTAAATTAAAAATAAAAAATACTCATAAAAAGGGTAAAATAACCATTTTTCCCATAATACACCAAAAAGTCTTAAAAATTCAAAATTTGACACATGGACACCATTAATTAAAGATTTAAATTAAAATAAGAAGTAAAAGACCAAATAGCAACAAAATGAACAAAATAACCCATAGTGGCCGGCTATACTAAGGAGTGTGTGCCAAAAAGTTACTTTTTATATTTTAAACTCAAATTAAGAAAAACAATATGTACAAATCAAGTATCATTATGACCCAAAAATATTCAAACAAGTAACATTCATAAAAACATAATATTTTATGTTAACAAAAGTAAATAAATCATTATTAAAATTCTTACACACCTAATTAAGTCAAAAAGTCACATCTTGTCAAACTAGCTTAAAGTAGCCTAATTGACTACATTTAAATAATTAATTATTGTCAAAAATTTTATAAACTATAATAATAATAATAATAATAATAATAATAATAACAACATTAAAATAATTCATTTTAGTAAGTAAAAATATAAAAAAATACATCAAATTAATTTTAAAAATACTTTCTTAGATAATGTAATGCCAAAACACCACTAAATAAGCAATTAAAGCAAAAATTAAGCACATTAATCACCCAAACAGCCCCTAGCTGAATTCCCACCTAATGATCTAAAAAATCTGACTTCAAATTTCTTAAAAAGAACAATGGCAAGCCATGCAACCAATTATAATCCAAGAAAATTCAAAATGGTCTTACAAGCACTCATTAAACCCCACTATCTCTTCTTTTATTTAAACACACCCTTGACCCCTTTCTTCCCTTCATTTTCGGTCTCTAGATATGAGGGAAACCAGAAAAAAAAAGTTTAGAGTGTTCAAGAGAAGAGGAAGAAGAAAGAAGAAAGGTCCAAAAGGAAGAGGTTTTTGGAGACCAAGGAAACACTAAAACCAAGTCTGTTGGAGGCAAGACTACCAAGATCTTTATTTTTACAAACGATTATCTAAAAAATTAACTAAACGGGAAAACGCCAAAACGGGTTCTAAATAAAAACTTTTGATGACGAACGATAAAAATAAAACTCATGCATCCGAAATTAATTTAGAAGAACACCTTTTTACTGGTTGAATCTTCAACTACGATTTGAATTCAAGTTGAAGCTCTTGTCAGATCTTCTATTGTATTCCCTTATGCGATTCCTAGATATAGTGTGGGCTATAATCCTCTGAGAACTCGTACTAGCAGAACCTAGACTGCTTTAGTCTTAGAAAACAAGTTATGAAACTGGTTCAACCTACCTGCATATTTATAGGGTTACAGCAGGGACCTAGAGAGTAATTATGAGTAAGACTTCTAGTGAAACACAAACACGTATCAACGGTTTTCGTAATTAAGCAAATCTCGTAACGATATCTGTAATTATGAAAAATCAGCAGCGATTTCTGTAATTTTTAAAAAATATTAAATTATAGTTCACACCACTAAAAAACTATAATTGCATTCTGATCCATAATCTCAAGACCATTTTGCATTGAGCTCTTGTTATTAAATACTTACCATTTCTCCTCACGTTAAGATTTTCGATACCCGCTAATTAAATTTAATTACTGACAATTTAATTTAATTGGCATCTTGATATCCCTTAAGCTCTTCCACTTAACTTATTTAACTACCGGATAATCAAATCCACCTGTAAGGTTTGGCCTAATCAAAACTTATAAGATTCCTTAAGGGGTATAATCAATTCCGATTTTTCGAGACGTGGATTACGTTAATAATTAATATTCGTCATATAAATAATACCGCTATCCAACTCACCGGGAATATAAACCTATAGAAGATCGCACTCTCTAATGAATCAAAGTAACGAATATTAAATATACGCTGTAATGTCCCGAACCCCGGGAGCCCATGGACACAACCCAAATTATCCCACATGAAATCTATCAACAATGACTTTCTTATGAACAACACTTTTTTTCCTTTAAGCAATCATAAATAAAATATTTTATTCTAATGATGACATATGTGTCACAAAGGCTAAAGAAAATTTTAAACTTCCAAGAGTTCATTTACAGCACTTATATTATTACAATTATCCACATCACTTTCTGTACAATCATAATGTAAATACAAAGAAAATATTAAATCTTCCCTCTTAGCCTTTTCCCCACACGCATCCTCTGCCATGATATCATCTCGAATCATCGAAACCTGAAATAATTTTATACACATACATAAGCCGAAGCTCGTAGGATAAAGACTAACTCTATGCTAAGCATGATTTGTGAGGTGCGAAGCATGCAATCGGAATAAAAAACAAGTTCCATAAATTCGTTATTTATTTTCACGCACGCCAAGTTATTTATTCATGAAACCTTTTTCCACATATTCATTTCTTTCACATTTATTCTCAATACCCAATTTTTCACAAAAACCAAATCACATTTTTATTACCCGGTTTATCACAAAAATCGTATCACAATAATTAACCGGCGTTAGGCGCAGCTTATAGAAACACCTCCCTATTCCCCAAATAGGCTACGTGAAGCCATTGGGTAATAGATAACTCTATAACTCACCACGACACAACACTACATTTCGGGGGCCAACCCGTAGGCATGTGGTCCCCATCTTGCACAAGTTTTCGGTATTTCACATCAATCCATATGGTTCATTAAAATCAAGTGCTTAGTTTTCACATTTAATCTTTGAATGTAAATCTTTGCGGACTTTCACTACAGGACCGCAGCCCTTCATTATGCATGAACCTTCGCGGGCTTTCACTATAGGACCGTAGCCCCTCATTATGCATATTCCACATTTCAAATTTTCACATGTTGGTTCACATTTCAAAATTTGTTCCTTTATTGTAAGATCACGTTCCGTTCGAGTATTTCAAAATGTCTTTCATATCCCATGCATCATGCATCATTACTTCAACATGCAAATTCTCATAATTCTCAGATTATTAAGTAATGTCATCACGCCTCAACACAAGATTAAATTCATTAGTATGCATATTATTTGAAAAGGAAGCACCCATCTTAAGAATATACAAATAAATTTAAAATCCGTTTAGTCTTTCTACCAATGCCTCACCACAACTACGCCACTTCATAACCCAAACTCGCCTGAGTTTAGTTTATTATTATCATTATTATTATTCTTTTTCTTTTCCAAAGAAACAACAAGTTTAAAATCTTTCAAAGGGCCCCAACTGAGGGTTTCATCAATGTAAAAATAAGTATTTTAGGAGATTAGGCCAAGGTACCCAAGATTCAAACCTTTAAGCAAAACATCAAAAATTTTGAAAAAATGCCCAAACCGCTAGATCTATGAGAAGACCGCTCGAGCGGTCTCTCACCTGCACCAAAGAACCGAGAGTGCCAAAAGACCGCCCGATTGACGGCTCGAGCGGTCTATCGGTCGGTCGTGCTCCTGATTCTTTTTCTAGCCAAAAATTTTATTTTTTAACAGTGAAAAGATTTTTAGTACCTTTTGCCCCATTTTGGACACAAAATAACCTTTAAAAAAAAGAATAAAAGTCATTCTTCTAGTCTCCCTCAGGCCATAAGAGTGTATTTTTTTTTTAACTTTTAAAACCATGGTTACCCATTTCTTCAAAAATTCCAAAATCTTCTCACAATGGTGGTCACATAAACCATGTTTCATCTAATAGCTCCAAATCTTTAAATTTAGTTAAAATACTAACATTAGTTTATAATTTATCAAGTTATCTTTTCCAGATGATAATTCAAAGTTTCAATCCTCAACAAAGCCCTTCAATGTGACAAACCCAAACTTTCCGATTATGTTTGTTCTCCATAAATTTCATACATCTTAAATATCACATAGGATTCACACAACTCAATTTTCTCCAAATACCCATACTCAAATCTTAGTTTTATACATATAGCATGCTAGGGTTTTATCTAAAGGCAAAATATCAACACAAATCAAAATCAAACCACAAGAGAGAGTCTAGATCCTACCTCAAGGACATTCCATCATCAAGAATTGAACCTCTAGTGAGCTCCAATATACCAAAACTCAATTTGCATGCCTTGAGGGAACTTTCAACGAACACTTACTCTCTCTCCCACGGTGGCTCGCGTAAGGAAACGACGAGATCTTGGCCTCCAACGAGTATAGAAACCCACCAAGAACCTCCAAAGGGTAAATCCTAGATCACTTCTAAGCATTAGAGAGAGAAGACAGAAGAGAGAATGAACAAAATAATCCAAAAACCGAGATTTATAACCTCTGCCCGTCACAGACCGCTCGAGCGGTCTCAGGACCGCTCGATCGGTCTATTCTGCGACTGCACTTTTAGTCTGACTTTAAACGAGCATATCTCCTTCATCCGAACTCCAAATAGGGTCGTTCTTGTGCTCAAACTGAGACCCCAGAAGTCTTCTTTCCAATGGTTCAAATCTCATACCAAAATGTATTTTGTAAAAAACGTTATGACCAAAGTAGCGAAGGTATGCCACTTTTCTTCACACAATTTTCACATATTTTTGTCTAAACATCCATTAGAACCTCATATTTTTCCTCTAACATACCTTTCATGCGTATCCAAGCTCAAAACATCACCAAGCTCAAGTTTTAATTCTTACTCCCATCAACACTTAATCATTTCTAAAATAAAACGGATCGAGGTCTCACAACTCATCCCCCCTTAAAGGAATTTCGTCCCCGAAATTCAGCACTAAATTTTAAGCCCAACACCACCTCATTAACCATCAACCATCTCTGTTGCAACCCTAGCAACACCACACCACATGAAGTCATAAGTTTCACACACAAACTTTACTCAAGTTCTGAGGAACAACTGACGACCATCCACCTTGGTACCACATCGTTATGTTATTGATGCTGACAACACCATCACTAAAGTTGACAAGATGCTCATTCGTGATCAATTGCACAAACACCCACTTCCAAAGAAAAACTCTCTTAATCCACATGGAATACACAAGAACGTTTTTTCTCTGAACCTTCGTCCTCTATTCCATCCTTTATCGTCAACCACAATTCTACCTCATTATTCAAGACAAGACTCCACACAATCAACTAGCTACAAAATCAACATAAGTATCCACTAACCCACTCAAACTCAATTATACTTTTCGTGTATCAGCTCGCCACTACACAAGTCAATATCTCATCCTCAAGACACTGATTCTAAATCTACAGATCAACTCTAAGTTAAACATAATCACCTTCATTCGATGTTAACCCCGAACTCATAATTCAACCATCGTTCCCTTGAACCCACAATAGTAGATTATTCGAGCCCAAGACTTGTCTTTTACATTTAGCAACTTCTTTTTATGCAGAACTCGGCACGGTCTCTCATTTCAAACCAAACAACCATGTCAGTCTCAATAAATTATACCAACCCAAACTTCTAAAACATCAAATCCTTCTTAACTCATATCTTACCAAACTCCGGGGACCACAATCTGAACATATGTTTATACTCAAAACACAACACTTGCTACAGTCGACGACCATTCCTTGTTTTTAAGAACTTCGAGTAGCTCGAACCTCAAACAAAACTCAAACTCCAACTAATCATAAGTCTATCAAAAACCTACCGTGTGAATAACCCAGCCGCAAGGATCCCATAAACTTCCCATTCCACCGAAAGCTAGAGGTGCAACCACACTCCACACCACCCAAAATTAGCTACAAACAACGGTCAACAATCCTCTGTTAATCATTGCAGAAAAGACTCTACATCTCAACATTAACCCCTTTGTCGGCAAGGACAAACATTCCTGATTTACCAAGCCAATCTCACGGGGAACACAACCCCATACTCTTACACTTACATGGTAGAGTAAACAAACTCCATCCTGAAAATCAACGAGGAACTCAATTCTCTGAGCATCCGACTCTGGTAGAGCCCATCCCCCAGGCACAACTTATGGATCACAACACGAATACTAATTCACAGCTACTTCCATCTCCCAAAAAAGAACAAGACCATGAATCAACCCACGATCCCGATCACGATATCTAGATCATCCGCTACACTAAGCCTTCAACTCTCAAACCTCATTCGCACACATGCGAACTCCATTAATCCTCATACTTCATACAACACATCCTGTTGCGCCAAGACCTCACTTCACAACGTTGCGTTTCACTAACTTAACTCCCACTAGGCAAACCACAACCATATCACAGCCTCAAGCTCACTGTCTAAGCAACTCACATAGGAAGCGCATGACATCAAATGAAGGAGACCCACTCTTAAGACTTCTCAGCCAAAGTCACTAATAACTCTCACGACCATGTAGACGCCTCCCACACTTTTGGTCTTCGAGTACATACCTGTCACCGACACCTTAACACATGGTTTCTCATCTATCGCTTCAGGCCATCCAAGCTACACAGTATATTGCTGAATCTTATTACTCCACACTTTGTTCTCCTGGGCGAACAACATACTTTCCTTTGAACCTAAGGTCGAACACAATTACCTCCAAACATATCACATTCAGGATACACCATCTCGGCACTAGGTTAACTACACTATCAAACCTTTCTACGTTCCTTTTAAACCTTATGCACCCAGCACGGTACCCAATCATAATCTCCTAGCCACAAGGATAACTACCAAACCAATGACTTTCATTCTCGGAGGAATCCCACATAACTAATACTTGAGGATTTTACCACATAAACAACTCAATCACTGAACTCCCTTAGGATCTTTCTCTCTCAATGAGAGTCAAAGTTATTGACATCCCGCGCAAATCAAATTACATTTCTAAAAATATTACTGAAATGCTCGGGTTCACAAGGTAAAGCAAACGGACTCTTCAAGAAATCGCAAGTAAACGGACCCACACTCCTACGACCCCAATACTTTATTCCCATCAAGAAAAATAATCACACTAGTTAATCAACCATAAAACATTTCTCTAGCTAGGAAAATCATGAGTCATCTTTAGGCTCTCACTCCATGTCACTACCTCTTAGGGTCACCAATACTCACTTGGTTAAGAAGAAGGTTAACCACTAGTCCTTGTAAAGACACTAGACATCTTAATACAAACGCTTTCGATCGCCATTCATAATGAGTATATTTCTCGTCACATTAGATCCTCATACTTAGATCTTCACTTACGAATTTCAACCGTTGTTCACTCCTCCACCTCCTAACGACGCATCTCACGTGTCCACAAAATCTCCTTGGGAGTCACGTCATACTAACTCAAATCCAAAAAGGTAGTTAACAACCAAACGGGTAGACAAAACCACATCATAGTCTCGAGCTCATAACTCTGGTACACCCATTGAAACACAAAACGTTAACCGATAACACGTCTCTTATGCCACTTTACTAGTAACATTGGCACATAACTATCCAAATATGAAAGTAATTGCATGCCACACGAACGAAACGAACCTTGCTTACCAACTCTAAACCAAAGGCTCCACCCTATTACTTGCCCTTTAAGGGTAACACAACACCACCACTTCTAGACTTTATGCCAAATACCAATCACAACCATCATCCTCTTAAGGAATCTCTGTCCATCCACAAGTTGTCCTAAAATGATCGAATCAACCGCACTGACAACATCTACCACATGCCCTCCAAATCTCACATACTCTCACTCACATTCTCATCCTACACCATTTGTCCCACATAGTCTCTTCATCTAGAAAACGACAACCCAAGTCACAAAACTCTATTCCGTGAAACTTCTCAAAAAACCTCGATTCATCATTCATCACATTGCAACTATTACTAACATATATCTTCCCATACATACATGTATATCACTCGAGAATGTACCCCTGGACAACATCTCCAACCCACTTGCTCATCATCTCATAACTCCCAACTCCTATCAAAAGATGTTACTTAACAATACGCCTCAAAAGAAACTCACTGGTCATCCATAGACTTTCAAAACTATCTGGCATTACGATAGATACTAAGAACACCCCACGGGGTAAGAGACACCTCAAACACAGTCTAAGCTCAGACTTTATAACACACCTTAGGCCAAATATTATTATGCTCCCGTCCACTATGCTCCCGTCCATTCCCAATCTCTGGGCACACGGCTCATGACATAGTACAGCTCAAGACATAGCACGGCTCATGAAATACATAATCCTCAACATGCCCAAAATTACACTTCATATCCAACCGTAAAAAGCAACCTTCAAAAGGTTTTAAACGCCATACCATGTTTATTCATCAAGTTAATAGTGGCACAACACACAACGGGCAACTACTACAGCCATCCTGATTCACAGAGGCACAACATGCAATAAATAATTAGTACTCATCTTACAAGCTTACACCCACCACAATCACTGACCACCGGGTCACACTCTCAAATCGCACATCATCATCCGGATCACACTCGTCTTACCCCTACGGGCATAACTCTTATAACAAGACTATCACAACTCCAACTAGGTTAAACTTAACTTAACCTTCTAAGACAAAGCTACACCCTACCGCCACCTAACCACATCACATCAACATATATTCACATACCGAAGGAAAGCTTCAGTGTAACGCAACAATCCAGGCAACTAATTCAGATTTCTCATAGAAAGAACGTCGGCCAAACGCTTTTCTATTTTGAACCCCAAAGTAGTTGACCGGACAACAAATAACATGCCACATCACCCTAAGACTCAACCCTCCGTGCTCATATAAACACATAACATGCGCAAAACAATTCAATCGCAAACCCATGCAAGCACACAATTCATGCCGTGTAGTGGTGCCTAATCTCATAAAAAAAAAGTCACACCTACAGGTCATCGTTATACCCACGGCTCCTAGGTATTCAAACGTAGAGCTCTGATACCATTTGAAACGTCCCGAACCCCGGGAGCCCATGGACACAACCCAAATTATCCCACATGAAAGCTATCAACAATGACTTTCTTATGAACAACACTTTCTTTCCTTTATGCAATCATAAATAAAATATTTTATTCTAACGATATACATATGTGTCACAAAGGGTAAACAAAATTTTTAACTTTCAAAAGTTCATTTACAGCACTTATATTATTACAATTATCCACATCGCTTTCTATAAAATCATAATGTAAATACAAAGAAAATATTAAATCTTCCCTCTTAGCCTTTTCCCCACATGCATCCTCTGCCCTGATATTGTCTCGGATCCTCGAAACTTGAAATGATTTTATAAACATATATGAGCCGAAGCTCGTAGGATAAAGACTAACTCTATGGTAAGCATGATTTGTGAGGTGTGATGGGTGCAACCGAAATAAAATACAAGTTTCATAAATTCGTTATTTATTTTCACGCACGCCAAGTTATTCATTCATGAAACTTTTTTCCACATATTCCTTTCTTTCACATTTATTCTCAATACCTAGTTTTTCACAAATACCAAATCACATTTTTATTACCTGATTTATCACAAAAATCGTATCACAATAATTAACCGGCGTCAGGCGCAGCTTATAGAAACACCTCCCTATTCCCCAAATAGGCTACATGAAGCCATTGGGTAATAGATAGCTCTATAACTCACCACGACACAACACCACATTTCGGGGGCCAACCCGTAGGCATGTGGTCCCCATCTTGCACAAGTTTTCGGTCTTTTACCGCGGACCCGCCAGGCCAACTTAATTCACATCAATCCATATGGTTCATTAAAATCAAGTGCTCAATTTTCACATTTAATCTTTGAATGTAAATCTTTGCGGACTTTCACTGCAGGACCGCAGCCCTTCATTATGCATGATCCTTTGCGGGCTTTCACTATAGGACCGTAGCCCCTCATTATGCATATCCCACATTTCAAATTTTCACATGTTGGTTCACATTTCAAAATTTGTTCCTTTATTGTAAGATCACGTTCCGTTCGAGTATTTCAAAATGTCATTCATATCTCATGCATCATGCATCATTACTTCAATATGCAAATTCTCATAATTCTCAGATTATTAAGCAATGTCATCACTCCTCAACACAAGATTAAATTCATTAGTATGCATATTATTTGAAAAGGAAGCACCCATCTTTGGTATATACAAATAAATTTAAAATCCATTTAGTCTTTCCACCCATGCCTCACCACAACTATGCCGCTTCATATCCTAAACTCGCCTAAGTTTAGTTTATTATTATCATTATTATTATTATTCTTTTTCTTTTCCAAAGAAACAACAAGTTTAAAATATTTCAAAAGGGCCCAACTGAGGGTTTAATCAATGTAAAAATAAGTATTTTAGGAGATTAGGGTCAAGGTACCCAAGATCCAAACCTTTAAACAAAACATCAAAAATTTTGAAAAATGCCCAGACCGCTCGATCTGTGAGATGACCGCTCGAGCAGTCTCTCACCTGCACCAAAGAACCGAGAGTGCCAAAAGACCGCCCGATAGACCGCTCAAGCGGACTATCGGTCGGTCGTGCTCCTGTTTCTTTTTCAAGCAAAAAATTTTGATTTTTAACACTGAAAAGATTTTTAGTACCTTTTGCCCCATTTTGGACACAAAATAACCTTTAAAAAAAATAAAAGTCATTCTCCAAGTCTCCCTCAGGCCATAAGAGTGTTTTTTTTTTAAACAAAAAAAACCAATGAAAAACCTTTAACTTTTAAAACCATGGTTACCCATTGCTTGAAAACCCTCAAAATCTTCTCACAATGGTGGTCACATAAACCATGTTTTATCTAATAGCTCTAAATCTTTAAATTTAGTTAAAATACTAACATTAGTTTATAATTTATCAAGTTACCTTTTCCAAATGATAATTCAAAGTTTCAATCCTCAACAAAACCCTTCAATGTGATAAACCCAAACTTTCCGATTATGTTCATTTTCTAAAAATTTCATACATCCTAAATATCACATAGGATTCATACAACTCAATTTTCTCCAAATACCCATACTCAAATCTTAGTTTTATACATATAGCATGCTAGGGTTTTCTCTAAAGGCAAAATATCAACACAAATCAAAATCAAACCATAAGAGAGAGTCTAGATCCTACCTCAAGGACGTTCCATCATCAAGAATCGAACCTCTAGTGAGCTCCAATCCACCAAAACTCAATTTGCATGCCTTGAGGGAACTTTCAACGAACACTTACTCTCTCTCCCACGATGGCTCGCGCATGGAAACGGCAAGATCTTGGCCTCCAACGAGTATTGAAACTCTCCAAGAACCTCCAAAGGGTAAACCCTATATCACTCCAAAACATTAGAGAGAGAAGAGAGAAGATAAAATGAGCAAAATAACCCAAAAACTTAGATTTATAACCTCTACCCGTCATAGACCGCTCGAGCGGTCTCAGGACCGCTCGAGCGGTCTTTGCTGTGATTGCACTTTTAGTCTGACTTTAAACGAGCATATCTCCATCATTCGACCTCCAAATAGGGTCGTTCTTGTGCTCAAACTAAAGCCCCAGAAGTCTACTTTCCAATGGTTCAAACCTCATACCAAAATTTATTTTGTACAAAATGTTATGACCAAATTAGTGAAGGTATGCCACTTTTCTTCATACAATTTTCATATATTTTTGTCCGAACATCGATTAGAACCTCATATTTTTCCTCTAACATACCTTTCATGCGTACCCAAGCTCAAAACATCACCAAGCTCAAGTTTTAATTCTTACTCCCATCAACACTTAATCATTTCTAAAATAAAACGGGTCGGGGTCTCACATACGCAAATCAATAATTATTTCAGGATTAAGAGGATAAACACTTCATAATAACTTTAGGGTGTAAATTAATTTATATAGTCAGTATAAAATTAATTACCCTAAAAGTTTCATTCAATACACATAAAGTGTACTGGCACAGAGAGTCAGAACAATACATGACGTTATTATCTGTTCTCCGTAACCAAGGCATGCCTATTAAAACTCTGTACCACAGTCATACCAATAGTATGTCCATTTCCATCTAAACTGTGAACATAAAACTTATATTATGCAAAAACCTAAAATTTGATCTTCTGTGTGTAAGCTGTACTCTACCCACCAGACTAAATACTATGTAGAATATCGAATATCCATGTATAACATTAAAAAAATGATACACATACATTACTCATAAAAATTTTTATAAAATAAAAAATTAATTTTATTAAAATAAAATTAAATACTAAAAATAGTTTTTAGTATACCAACCCTAACAATCTCTCACTTATACTCAAAATCATGCTGTTATGCATCTACTCCCATGCCCTCCACATGACTATCAAAAGTCTTAGCCGGTAAGCTCTTTGTAAAGGATCTACAAGATTATCTCCTGACGTAAGCTCTATGTCTGATCAAAAATATGAGTTTGTGTACCCCAAAAGTACTAGACTGTCTACCTGGTAAACCAACATATAATTCCTAGTCCTTTTTAGGTACTTGATTATATTTTTTATCGCAGTTTAATGCTCCTGCCCTGGGTTAGACTGATATCTGCTAACCATACCAACGGCAAAGCAGATGTCGAGTCTAGTACGAAGCATAGCGTACATGAGGCTTCCAACTGCCAAAGCATAAGGAACCGCCTTCATCTTCTCTATCTCATTAGGTGTCTTAGGACAGTGATCCTTGGATAGAGTTATTTCATGCCTGAAAGGGAGAAACCCTTTCTTGAAATCCTGCATGCTAAAATGAGCAAGGATATCATCGATATACTTTGGTTGTGATAAGCCCAACATCATTTGTTTCTGATCTCACACGAGCTTGATCTCAAGGATGTGGCTGGTTTCTCCCAAGTCCTTTATATCGAATTGCCTAGATAATCATAGTTTAACCATAGATAATGCCCCCACATCATTTTTGATGAGCAAGATATCATCTACATAAAGTACTAGGAAGATCACCACACTTCTGTCACGCTTCTTGTACACACAGGACTCATCTGAACTCTGATCAAAAGTATAAAACTTAATGGCTTGATCAAATTGAGTGTTCCAAGACCTTGATGCCTACTTAAGTCTATAATTAGATCTCTTAAATTTACACAACATGTATTCTTGGCCCTTTGCAATAAATTCGTCTGGTTGTATCATATAGATACACTTGTCAAGACTTCTATTAAGGAAAGCTGTCTTGACATCTATTTTCTAGATTTCATAATCGAAATGAGCAGCAATGGATAAAAGAATCCGAATAAACTTAAGCATGACTACCTGCGAAAAGGTTTCCTCATAATCAATCCCTTCTTTCTGAGTGAACCCTTTAATAACAAGCCTAGCTTTGACGGTTTCAACCTTCTCGTCTGCTCCTCTCTTCCTCTTGTAGATCCACTTGCATCTAATGGATTTTATCCTTTCAGGTGGTTCTATAAGTTTTCAGACCTGATTGGAATACATAGATTCCATCTCTAAATTCATAGTCCTTTGCCAAATATTTGCATCTTTATCCTGAAGTACTTCATTGTAGTCACAGGGTTTAGTATCTAGTTCTGCTGAGATCTTATCAAAAAACTCTCTCAAGAACATATACCGATCAGGTTGATGAATAGTCCTCCCACTATAACGAGGTACTACCCGTGTCTGTGTACTAGCAGTAACACGCTGTGCAGAATCTAAACCCTGTGCATCAGCACCCTACTCTTGATTTGCACTTGTCCCAATAATCCTCCCACTACGACGAAGTAATGAAATATCAGTGACTTCTTCTTCTGTTTTACAGGTATTTTCTCTTAGTTATTCTAAAACAATTTTTTTATTGGGCCTGTGGTTTATAATATAATTCTCTTCCAAGAATCGAACATTGGTGCTAACAATAACCTTATGATCCTTAGGATTATAAAACAGACCACCCTTCGTTCCCTTGGGTTATCCTACAAAAAAATAGACTTCTGTCCTTGGTTCTAACTTACCCGTGTTCTCTTTCAGCACATGTGCTGGACACTCCCAAATCTGAATGTGTTTCAGACTAGGCTTACGCCCGATCCACAATTCTATGAGAGTAGAAGGTACTGATTTAGAATGTACCATGCTCAGAATGTAAGCCGCTATCTCTAAAGCGAGTCCCCAAAATGAATCAAGTAAACCTGAATAACCCATCATGGACCTTGCCATCTCTATAAGAGTTATATTCCTTCTTTCTACTACACCATTCTGCTACGGAGTGCCAGGTGTAGTCAACTAGGATGTAATCCCCTCTGATGACAAGTAGTCCTTAAATTCTCCAAAGAGGTATTCCTCACTACGGTTGGATCGTAGTGATTTGATACTTTTACCCAGACGCTTCTCTGCCTCCGCCCTGAATCTTTGAATTTCTCAAAGTATTCAAACTTATGGTGCATCAGGTAAATGTATCCATACTTTGACTAGTCATCAATGAAACTAATGAAGTACTCAAAGCCACCTCTAGTCCAGATTGTCATAGGACCACACACATCAGAATGAACCAGCTTCAATGGTTCTTTAGCTCTATAGCCTTTGGCAAAAAAGGGGCTTCTTGGTCATTTTACCTTCTAAGCAAGATTCACAGAATGAAAGTGCCTCTACTTTCAATAAACTCAAAAGTCCATCAGCTACTAGCCTGGTTATTCTTTTTAGATTAATATAACCCAAGCATAAGTGCCAAAGAAACATTTGATTAATTAAAGAAGGAAGCTTTCTCTTATATGGTAAATTAGATGTGTTATTCATTTTATTTAGTTGCAGTGTAGGAGATATTAGAGTAATAATATAAAGATCATTTACCAATGTACCAGAATAGATAACCCGTCTATTATTCTTAATTATCGCAGAGTTATTAAAACGAACTAAATATCTGTCTTTAACCAATTCAGAAACAAAAACTAAGTTTCTTCTAATGGCAGGTACATAAAGATAATCTCTCAATATTAAAACCCATTCTTTACCAAAATTGAGAGTGGCATCTCATACTGCAACTGCTGTTACCTTTGATTATTGTCCATATGTAGGTAAATCTCCCCATCACTAAGTTGTCGGGTTTCCTAGAACTCCTGTAATTAATTACAGACATGATTAGTGGCTCTCGTATCTACACACTAGGTACCGATAGATAACACTGCTAAACATGTTTCTCAACTAGTGAACATAAATTACCCTGTATGTTCTGTCTTTTAAGAAATACTAGACATAACTTTTTCCAGTGCGGTGTCTGGTTGCAGTGAAAACATCTGCCTTTCAACTTTTTCACACCAGTTCGTAGCCCACCAACTACCCAGGAAATTGTGTATTGCTATTTCTTTTCCTTTTTCTTCTTCCTGCATTTCGGCCCAGATGAAGAACCTTTTCCTGAAACAGACACATTTCCTAGTATTGAAAGAATACTATTAGTAGTTAAAGCTATATTCAAGTTACTTTTTCAGCTAACAAAATTTGGTCCCGTAAGTTTATTTTCTTTGAGTATTGAAACGAGTGGGTTGAAAACCATTTTAATCTTGAGAATCACATAATTAAAAAAAATCATTAATTATGATGAGGAAAACTTTGAATTCATTTTAATTTGGTTTCATCTACCATTTTAAAATTACTTCGTCAACAGCCTGGTAACCTGAAAATAGCATGTCTCATTGGGAGAATGTCTACTATTTTCATAAGACTAGACAAGCCAAATCCTTTTAATTTTACTATTTCCACAATTGACCCTGCCAAATAAAATTAAATAGCTGACATAGTTTTGGTCCAGTATAATAGCAGTGACTCAGTTGGAGAAAATACTATTATATACTGCTAAGTGTTAACCATCACCTAATTCTAAATCAATCGCTTCGCAATAAACCCTTCAGTTGGAGAAGTGATCCACACTAACAATTATCTAGAATTATCGATAAAGGAGGTTTATACTGACGATACCGTAATTAACCTGTCAGTTGGGGAAGAAGGCCTTACTGCCGACACGAAGGGTTTAATTGCATCGCCTACAAACTACTGATGGAGACCGCAGAATTTATCTGTGAATAATTTTCATCTCCCATTTAGATTTTTAAAATATTTTTTGAGAGTTATAAAAATCTGTTTAATTAAAATAAATTTATTAATTTCGAAAGCCACACGATTTGAAAGAATCAAACATTTTTTCATATACACAATTCCAAAGATTCTGATTTATCAAACCATCTTTTCGTGTTTAACTGCGTAACAAATAAAATTTAATAAATGCACAGTTTTTTTTCCAGTTTTTCAGCTAAGGTAGTGATTAAAAGTATTTTTTTATTTTATTTTCTACTTCATATTTTTTAAAAAATAATAATTTATTTCGATTAAACTTTTTTCTATTTAATTAATTCAAAATTCAGAATTAATTCCCACATTTTTCTAAAATATTCGATTTTATAAAGAAAATCATCTTAAACGTGATATATAGTAAAAAATAAAATATCTAAAGATTTTTCATTTAACTAAAATTAATTAATTAAAAAAATTAATTTTATTTTTTATTACAAAATATTTTAATTAAAACTAAATTTTTGAATTAATTAAATTAATAGGATAAATAAAACAGATATGCAATTATCCACGCAATTCATATATATATAAACATGATATGCCTATATCTCGATTTTATGATCCAAGTGAAACGCTGAAGCGTTTCACTCTCCTTAAGAGAATTAGCTGTTTCAATTCCTGTTCACCTTTGATTCAATGTCCTGATTGCATCAGGTTTTCATGATACTATCTGATATATACTGATATATCATATTAGTCTCGTATATATTAAAAAATCAACACAAAATAGCCCCGTGAGAGAGAAACTGTCAGCCACCACCAGCCACCACCGGCGCCGCCCTTGCCGCCACCTTCAGATGGCTCATACCGCCTCATCCGAGCTCCATTTTTGTCAAGCTTGATACCGTTGGAAAGCTCTCAAAATATAAGATTTTTATGTCAAAAAATTGCTAGAAAATTGCCTAAAAAATATCCAAAAAACTGCCCGAACCACAAAAAATGCTGCTGGCCACAACAGCACTGCGCCGCCAACTTTTTGAGACTTTTTCGATCTCTTCCCGAACTCCATTTTTGACGTACTTTGTACGAAAAGAAAGCTCTCAAAAAGTACTATTTTTTATGAAAAAGTTGCTCAAAAATAGCTCAAAACAATGCCAGAAAACCTCTTGGAACAAACTACCGCTGCTCTTGTGCGCTGCCGCCATGAACTACCAACTTGCTGAGGCTTTTTCAACCTCTTCCCAAACTCGGTTTTTGATGTACTTTTATATCATTGAAAAGCTATTGAAAATTAAAATTTTTTTTGTCAAAAATAAACTTGAAAACAGCCTAAAAAATTGTCAAAAAATTGCCTGAAAGCCACTGCGGCCACCGGCCTGTTTGCCACCTATTTGGGTTGTGATTTTGGACCAATTGTTTTTTAGTTTTTGACAGTATTTTAAGATATGTTTTACTGCTTTTTTATGTTTAAAAAACTGCCCAAAAATAGTCTAAAAAATGGCCCAAAAATTAATAAAAACCACCGCCGATCTGACGTCGGCAAAACTACCAGAACTGGGCCGTTAAAACCCAAACCACGATCGGTGCCGCCTCCGTTCTTCGTGTTCTTGGACATATTCAGCCTATTCTTAAGTAATCTAAATAGATATTTTAAAAATAGAAACTAGTTATTATATCAATTCTATGTCCCGAAGGCTCACATTCGATTTTTCACGGTCAACTCCCGTGATTAAAAAAATAATCATTATTTATACCATTCAATCAAACATGAAAAATAAAAGACGATCATAAAACCAGGATTAAAACGCCTGCAAAATAAAGTTGGCAACAGTTGTGAGACCTTGATTTGTTTGATTTTGTGAAATGATCTAAGTGTTGACGGGAGTAAAAATTTAAGTTTGATCTTGCTTCTTCTGTTCCATTTTTCACCCAGCGTTGACCGCTCGAGTGGTTGGTGAGCGCTCGAGCGGGCTGGTGGCAGAGAGTGGGTCTGGATGGTGACCGCTCAAGCGGTGGTTGTCCGTTCGAGTGATGGTATGGTGGAGGAGTATGTCGGTAGGGGTCCGCTCGAGCAGTGGTCGAGTGCTCGAGCGCTCGAGCGGTGGAGGCCTGGCGCGAGATTCTACAAATGCGTGGTTTTTATGCATGTTCGGGTTCAGATATTTTGCGGGGTTGGTCCCGGGGGCTGCGGCAAGTTACGGTGCGAATATAAAAAATATTTTCAAAAGATATTTTCATAACTTACAAGCTAAGTTTTCTTTTTTCAAACCAAATGCTCTGCCTTCTCTCCAACTTTTCGGGGGCTCGGGACTCAATTTTCGACGATCAAACAGTAGATCCTTAGTATCCTCATGGTGAGCTACGCTTTCATCTAGACAGAATTTCATTCCGATGAAGTTCATTTTTGCACGTGGATTGAGTCGTCGAGTTTTTGACACAACGAGATAGGATTCAAGACTATCGTTGTTAAAGGAAACTACGTGCAATTATATGTATTTTGACCAGTTAAAATTGCATGGACAACCGATTTATGTTTCGTTAAATTGGGTTTTGGTTCAAAAAGGCGTTTGTATTGATTTTGGTTGGGATGAAATCGGGTTTTGAATTGTGTCTTTCGAGGTTCTGTGGTAGTTTCGGGTTTGGGTATATATGAGGGTGTCAAAAAGGTGTTTGGAGGCTTTAATTTGTGGTTGAGATGGTGGTTTGTGAGCGTTTAAGAGTTTTGGGGCTTAGAACACTCAAGAACAACAAAATCTAGATTTTTCTCGGGTGGTAGCTTGCTCGAGCGCTCGACGTCCGCTCGAGTGGACTAGCTGCGTAGGGCCATGCTGTTTTGATGATATCTCCCTCATTTGGGCTCAAAATTAGGTCGTTCTTATACTCAAATTAAAGTCCCAGAAGTCTTCTTTCCAATGACACCTCTCTCACAATGAAATTATTTTTGTGGAAAAAGTAATGACCAAAAGCGTGAGGGTATGTCAAAATCTCTTAACCATTTTTCATTCGTTTTTAGCCAAATGCTTGGGAAAGGTTGTTTTTCATCATCTGTGGAACTTTTTATCACATTTATTGTTCCTTGGGAGTTTGTTTGTGAGTGTTTCACGTGACCCGGGTGTCAGGGTGTGATAGTGACGGTTGGCCATTTACGCTACATACAGTCGTATGCTTTTTCCCCGGTTGAAATACTTTTATATCATGTTTTGTGTTCAAACCTTGTTTGCTCGGATAAAAGCATGTTTTGCACTTTTCATGATTTACTACATGATATGAATTGTGAATATATCTAGTTTTCAAAGGGTGTTCTTGAAAACGGTGAAAAATGGTAGTTTTGTGAAAAATCTCGACAAATCATGTTTTAGAGGTTTGGAGCTACCCTTTGGGGTTGAGTCTCAGTTTTGAAAACGTTTTATTGAAAATGGAGAAAAACATTTTTAAAATGTTTGATTTGATCTCCATGTTGATGGATGGGTCTTTATACATGTTTAATGTATAAATGTGAAAACATTTTGGTTTTGTGAAATGATTTTCTAGATGTACCGTGATAGCGGGTATGTGGCACGAGTTGCCCTCAATATAAGTCTAGAAACGTGCGCAGAGTAGGTGCTTTGTACCTTCGGGTTAGTTCCCGTAAATTAAGCAGTTGGGTGCTCTGTACCCTCGAGTTTTGGGCCCGTAAATTGAGTGGTTACGTTGTGGTGGCTCTGTATAGAACTTGCATTTACCCAACTGATCCTATGATGTATAGGGATTGGGTGAAGCAGTAGGAATATTTAGTTGCTACTTCTATCCCTTGGTGACGGAGTCGATACATAGGAATCATTTACTTTATCCTCGGCTGCGTGTTTCGAGTGGATTTTGTTCTATCTTTCTCCTCGATGGTGTAGCCCGAGTGGAGCATACTATTTTACTACAGCTTATTGTTTTATTTTCCTCAGCTGTGTGTGTTCCGAGTGGAAAATATCTTTTCTCGTTCCTCGGTGTGTGATCCGAGTGAAAAATAACATTTTGGTTACTGCTTTTCATTAACTGTGAAAACGTTATTTGCATTGTTGATATGCATGGTTTTGAGGGTGAAAATGTGGGATTTTATGAATTAAAACCATTTTGAGGCTCACGTTGGCCTGATGGAAAACTTGTGATTTTGGGTTGAGAAAACATTTTTGGCTCCTGTGGTTGAGCCTGCATGCTTGTGATTGTATATCCTGCTTTACAGCTTTATAGTCTGTTTCTATTGGGTTTCGGCTCACAGTGTGGGATTTTGCTGTAAAATCTGTTTTATGTAAGCGTGGTCCTGTAGGTTGACCCGGTGGTGCCCGGAGGTGACTGATGATAAAACCATGTTGTCTTTTTTTGTTAGGTAGTTTATACCTTTCTGTATATGTTTCATCTTTTGAGATAACATGTTGTAAAATATATGTAATGATTATAGATGTATGCATGTTTTAATGCTTTCGAGAGAACCTTGGGTTGGTTATTGTAGCTTTTCGCGTGACCCGGAGTTTAGGGCGTGACAACTTGATATCAGAGCTCTGGGTTCTAATACCTATGAGCCATGGGAAGGGGGTGCATCACCTTGTGAGGATGTGTGTGTGCTTGGTTGCCTGTGTTTGGAACATGAGCATGTTGATGTCGTGTATATGTGAGCATGGAGGTTAGACCTTAGGATTGATTAGTCTTTCCTTCGGAAATTTGGAGTAACAAACTTGGAAGCTAAGTTAGAAACGTGTTTTGCGGACGTGATTTCTAGCAAGGAATCTAAGTAGGTTATCCAAAGTGATGAGTCATTCTTGTTGGTTCTTCTCGGTATCGGTGTTATATCTGCATAATCATTGTGGCTATGTGTTAGTATGATTATATGGTATGTGTTAGAAATAACATGATAGATCGACCATAGGTTGTCGTGTTTCATGTTTTCTTTATATATAACCCGTACACCCTTCGAGACAACGAGACCATGGTTTGGGTCTTGAATATGCGACTCGGTTGCTATTAGTTGCAGAGGTAAGGTTATGGGTTGAGTGTCGATCGCCTGATCTGTTACAAAACTCGTCAATGAGTTGTGTTTAGCCAGGTGAGGTTGGCATCGGTTGGTAAACCGTCGAGTGTTGGTATGAGTAGAGTTTTATTCGGCCATAGTCAAAGCATAGTTGCTGGCTTTGACTTTGGCTAATGGAAGTTGTAGTTGTGTTACGGATGACCGGTGAGTAGGGGTGATATGGTGTTGGAGACCCTGGGAAATCAGTGGCTATCATTAGTTCTGTGGATGTGATAATTAATTCCTTACGGGGTTTTGGTGTACATGGTTTTGGCCATGTGATGGATTAGGTACGTCGTGAGCCATGCTATGTCATGAGCCGTGTACTCAGGATGGGGTATAGACGGGAACATAGTGGATGAAAACGTAGTGATCCTTGGTCGGGTATATGTTGAGACAGCAGAACATGAGTGATTCTGAGAATATCCCTGACAGCAGTATGTTGAAAGTGGTCAGCATGATGTTGATGGTGATCAACAGGATGTTGACAGTAGTTAGAATAGCATCTGAGGATGTTGTTGGGAGTCTAAGTAGTTCTGATGACCTTGGACGTTGTTTACCTTTTGAGGTTTGAAAATTGAGTTCTGAGTGAGTGAGCTCAAGGATATGGGAATGAGTATGAGTTGTAGTTATACTGGGAAGAGCATGGGATTAGGAATGTGTAAAGGTTCCTACGACGAGTATTAGTTCTATGATATTCCTACAGGAATGCATGTCAGTGGTTTGGTCGATATCCTAATGATTAGAAGGTCGCGTTTGGGAACCGCTAGGTTCATGTGGTTGGCTTAGTGCTGAGATGATGTATCCTGGGTGTAACATGTCTGGAGGTTGTTTTTGTTCTACCTTCGGTTCAGAGATGGGTATGTTGTTTTCCCATGGGAATGAAGTGTGGAGTGCCGAGATTCAGTAGTGAACCGTGTGGTTTGACTGGCTTGGGGTGATAGGTGAGAGATCGTAGGATACGATGCCTGTGATTGTGTGTGCCTTATGGGCGAAAGTGCGAAAGGTGTCTGCATGGTTGTTAGGGGTTATTAGTAACTCTGGATGAGAGGTCCCAGGATTGGGTTCTCTTTGTTTGATATTGTGCCTTGGACTGTGGGATCAAGGCCGTGATGTGATTGTGGTTTGCCTAGCAGGAGTTAAGTTGTATAGCGTAACCTTGTGAAGTGAGGTTTTGGGCATAATGGGATATGTAGTACCAGGTATGCGGCTTGATGATGTTCACGTGTGTGATTGAGATATCAGAGTTGAGAACTTGGTGTAGTGGATGATTTGAGTACCGTGATCGGAGTTGACAGCAGCTGTGTGACTGTAATCGATGTGGCCTCGAAGTAGAACTTACAGAGTTCTTAGAGGCTCAGTGTTGAGGAGTGCTCCTAGTATGCTGAGGTTAAGTCATGGTTCCTTGTTAACCCTTTTCTTTTCTTAGGATGGAGAGAGAGGTTCTTTGTAGACGGTTGTCTGGTGCGGGTTGTTTCATCTCGGTCGGATGGAGATGCCAGGTTTTTGATTAGTTCAAATTTTGATTGTGTTTTGAGACTGTGGAATCCCAGTGGATCTATATCCGTGTGTGACCCTTAGAGTTGTGACTCATGGACTTGTATCGCCGTGATCGAGTGATTGTGGGTCTGCTTCTCCGCGGCTTCAACGTGTGGTTCATGGCTACGTGCCTTCTTGGATGTGGAGCATCTATGTGTATAACTTGGAATCCGTTGGAATTCGATTGCTCCCGTGGTTGGGGACCGTAAAGAACCGCATGATGGGGTTAGTATTATCCCGCGGTAGAAGACCGTAAAAGAGTACGTATGCGTGTGATAAGCATGATAAGTCGTGGTAACCTAGTCAGTGTGGCTTGTTTGTATGTTGGTTGAACCTTTTGGGTTGTGTTCCTTGTGAGGTCGAGTTGGTAGACCAAGAATGCTTGTGCTTGTTCTTGTTCTTAGTGATAAGGGAATTAATGTATGCGTTCGGTGTTGGGGTTGATGTTGGCTGATGGTCATCACAATTGCCTTATCAGATGACGGCGATCCTGTGTGATTTGAGATGAGTCTGTAGTCTTGGTATCAGTAATCTGATGGTGAGACGTTGAGTTATGCAGTAATGTGTAGTGACGTGCTATGGCACGAGAGATACGGCTGGGTTTGTATAGGTTGTCAGATTCCTATGAGATGTTCTATCTACGTGACGGGTTTGGTCGAGCGACTTGTTGAGATCAAGAGATTTTATGGCTGTGATGCCAGAGTTATTTTTCAGTTGTATGGAACCTTGTCTAGGGAAATGGTGTGTCACCTAGTGTTTCTCCATGGTAAGATGAAGGTTGAGATGAAATACATTCTTTGGTATTCCAGGTGAGTTAAGTGTGCTTCTCCCTGGCGTTGGATGTTTGTGTTATTGCTCGTGGATGGGTTTTGTGTCAGCTAGGTGATGATTTGTTAGCATCAGTAGAGTAGCGATGTGGTATCAAAGTCAATGATTGTCAGAACTTGAGTAAGTTTGTGCGCGGGGTGTGTGACTTCGTGTGATCGATGTCAGGATTTGACATCTTGTGTTTGGACTCGTGGAGATAGTCCTTGGTATGCATGGTGAGGTGTGATTGGGCCAGTTTGTGGCAGTAAGAACGAAGGGGTGGTAGTCTCTATGTTCAGGCGTAGAGAGTATTTGAGATTAAGTACCATGGCAGTGTGAGTTGGATCTTGATCCGACGTTTCGCAGATGTTTTCTGGATGACAGCTGTGTCAGTGGGACTTGCACGCGTGGGCAGTTTCTATGGAGATCGAATCTTCAAGTCGTATTTACCTCGTGTGACGATAGGTTTGGGATTTCAGTTGTCGGGGCATTTCTGCTATTGTGTGGTATCATTGGGTTTACATCAGAGATTGCTGATGGTTACGGGACAGTGTTCGGCTTGAGTTTTAATGTTGAATTTCGAGGACAAAATTTCTTTAGGAGGGAGAGAGTTGTGAGACCCTGATCTGTTTGACTTTGGAAAATGATCTAAGTGTTTACGGGAGTAAGAATTTAAGTTTGATCTTGCTTTTTCTGTTCAGTTTTTCACCTAGTGTTGACCGCTCGAGCGGTGGGTGAACACTCGAGCGGGCTGGTGGCAGAGAGTGGGTCTGGATGGTGACCGCTTGAGCAGTGGTTGTCCGCTCGAGCAATGGTATGGCAGAGGAGTATGTCGGCAGGGGTCCACTTGAGCGGTGGTCGAGCGCTCGAGCGATGGAGGCCTGGCGCGGGATTCTACAAATGTGTGGTTTTTATGCATGTTCGGGTTTAGAGATTTTACGGGGTTGGTCCCGAGGGCTACGGGAAGTTACGGCGCGAATTTCAAAGAAAAAGAAGATATTTTGGAGGCCTATAAATATCTGGAGTTAGACATTTTCAAAAGATATTTTCAGAATTTACAAGCTAAGTTTCCTTTTTCCAAACCAAACACTCTGCCTTCTCTCTAACTTCTCGGGGGCTCGGGGCTCAATTTTTGACGATCAGACAGCAGATCCTTTGTATCCTCATAGAATACAAAGGATAGAATTCCATCCGGATAGAATTCCATTCCGATAAAGTTTGTTTTTGCACGTGGCTTGAGGCATCGAGTTTTTGACCTAACAAGGTAGGATTCTAGACTCTACTGTTGTTAAAGGGTACTACGTGCAATTATATGTATTTTGACCGGTTAAAAATGCATGGAAAATCTATTTATGTTTCGTTAAATCAGATTTTGGTTCAAAAAGGCATTTTTGTAGGTTTCGATTGGATGAAATCAGGTTTAGAAATGTGTCTTTCGAGGTTTTGTGGTAGTTTCGAGTTTGGGTATATCTGAGGGTGTCAAAAAGGTGTTTGGAGGCTTTAATTTATGGTTGAGAAGGTGGTTTGTGAGTGTTTAAGAGTTTTGGGGCTTAGAATACTCAAGAAATAGCAAAATCTGGGCTTTTCTCAAGTGGTAGCTCGCTCGAGCGCCCGACATCCGCTCGAGCGGACTGGCTGTGTAGGACCATCTTTTTTGCTGATATCTCCCTCATTCGGACTCGGAATTAGGTCGTTCTTGTACTCAAATTGAAGCTCCCGAAGTCTTCTTTCTAATGACACCTCTCTCACAATGAGTGAAAAAAGTTATGACCAAAAGAGTGAGGGTATGTCAAAATCTCTTAACCATTTTTCATCCGTTTTTGGCCAAATGCTTGGGAAAGGTTGTTTTTCATCCTATGTGGAACTTTTTATCAAATTTCTTATTCCTTGGGAGTTTGTTTGTGGGTGTTTCACGTGACCCGTGTATCGGGACGTGATAGTGACGGTTGGCCAGTTACGCTACATACAGTCGTATGCTTTTTTCCCGATTAAAATGCTTATATATCATGTTTTGGGTTTAAACCGTGTTTGCTCGGATAAAAGCATGTTTTACGCTTTTCTTGGTTTACTACATGATATGAATTGTGGATATCTCTAGTTTTCAATGGGTGTTCTTGAAAACGGTGGAAACTGGTGGTTTTGTGAAAAATCTCGACAAATCATGTTTTGGACGTTTGGAGCTAACCCTTGGGGTTGAGTCTCAGTTTTGGAAACGTTTTGTTGAAAATGAAAAAAAATATTTTAAAAATGTTTGGTTTGATCTCCATGTTGATGGATGGATCTTTATACATGTTTAATGTATAAATGTGAAAACGTTTTGGTTTTATGAAATGATTCTCTTGATGTACCGTGATAGCGGGTATGTGGCACGAGTTCCCCTCGGTGTAAGTCTAAAAACGTGCGCAGAGTAGGTGCTTTGTACCTTCAGGTTAGTCCCTGTAAACTAAGCAGTTGGGTGCTCTGTACCCTCAGATTTTGGGCCCGTAAATTGAGTGGTTACATTGTGGTGGCTCCGTATAGAACTTACATTTACCCAACCGTTCCTATGATGTATAGGGATTGGGTAAAGGGGCAGGAATCTGTAGTTGCTACCTCTATCCTTTGGTGGCAGAGTCGGTACATAGGAATCATTTACTTTATCCTCGGCTGCATGTTCCGAGTGGATTTTGTTGTATCTTTCTCCTAAGTGGTGTAGCCCAAGCGGTGCAAACTATTTTACTACAGCTTACTATTTTATTTTCCTCGGCTGTGTGTGTTCCAAGTAAAAAATATCTTTTCTCGTTCCTCGGTGTGTGATCTGAGTGGAAAATAGCATTTTGGTCACTACTTTTCATTAACTGTGAAAACGTTATTTGCATTGTTGATATGCATGGTTTTAAGGATGGAAATGTGGGGTTTTATGAATTAAAACCGTTTTGAGGCTCGCGTTGGCCTGATGGAAAACTTGTGATTTTGGGTTGGAAAAACCTTTTTGGCTCCTGTGGTTGAGCCTGCATGCTTGTGATTGTATATCCTGCTTTACAGCTTTATAGTCTATTTCTATTGGGCTTCGGCTCACGGTGTGGGATTTTACTGTAAAACCTTTTTTTCGGTAAGCGTGGTCTTGAAGGTTAACCCGTGGTGCCCGGAGGTGGCTGATGACAAGACCCTGTTGTCTTGTTTTGTTAGGTAGTTTATACCTTTCTGTATATGTTTCATTTTTTGAGATAACATGTTGTAAAATATATGTAATGATTATGGATATATGCATGTTTTAATGCTTTCGAGAGAACCTTGGGTTCGTTGTTGTGGCTTTTCGCGTGACCCGGAGTTTGGGGTGTGACAACAGTTCTAAAACTACCCGGCCCCAATAACCATAAATAAGAAAGAAAATGGCTCTGATACCAATTATTACAGGTAAGACTGCCAAGATCTTTGTTTTTGCAAACGATTATCTAAAAAAATTAACTAGAAGTGCAAACGCCAAAACGGAGTTCAGATAAAAAAAATTTATGACGAATGATCAAAATAAAACCCGTGCATCCGAAGTTAATTTAGAAGAATACCTTTTTACTGATTGAATCTTTAACTATGATTTAAACCCAAGTTAAAATTCTTGTAAGATCTTCTACTATATTCTCTTATGCAATTTTTGAATATAGTGTGGGCTATAATCCTCCGAAAACTCATACTGGCAGAACCTAGGCAGCTTCAGTCTTAAAAAACAAGTTATGAAACTGGTTTAGCCTACCCGCATATTTATAGAGTTACACTAGGGACCTAGGGAGTAATTATGAGTAAGACTTCCAGTGGAACACAAACATGTATTAGCGGCTTCTGTAATTAAGCAAACCTCATAGTGGTATCTGCAATTATGGAAAACTAGCAACAGTTTCTGCAATTTTCATAAAATACTGAATTATAGTTCACACCACTAAAGAACTATAATTGTATTCTGACCCATAATCTCAAGACCATCATGCATTGAGCACCTGTTATTAAATGCTTATCATTTCTCCCCACGTTAAGATTTTTGATACCCGTTAATTAAATTTAATTACTAATAATTTAATTTAATTAGTATCTTGATATTCCTTAAACCCTTCCACTTAACTTATTTGACCGTCGAATAATTAAATCCACTCGTAGGGTTTGGCCCGATCAAAACTTATAAGCTTCCTTAAGGGGGTATCGTCAATCCCGATCTTTCGGGACATGAATTCCGTCAATAATTAATATTCGTCATATAAATAATACCGCTATCCAAATCACTGAGAATATAGACCCATATAAGATCGTACCCTCTAATGAATTAAAATAACAAATATTAAATATACACAAATCAATTATTATTTCAAGATTAAGAGGATAAGCAATATTCATAATAACTTTGGGGTGTGAATTAATTTATGTAGTCATTATAAAATTAATTACCTCAAAAGTTTCATTCAATACACACAAAGTGTACTGACAAAGAGAATCAGAACAATAGACGACACTATTATCTGTTCTCCGTAACCAAGACAGACCTAGTAAAACTCTATGCCACAGTTATACCGATGGTATGCCCATTTCTATATAAATTGTGAACATAAAACTTATATTATGGAAGAACCTAAAATTTGATTTTCTGTGTGCAAGCCATACTTTACACACCAGATTAAATACTATACAAAATATTAGACATTTATGTATAACATTAAAGAAATGATACAAATATATTGCTCATAAAGATTCTCATAAAATAAAAAATTAATTTTATTAAAATAAAATTAAATATTAAAAATATGGTTTTTAGTATACCAACCCTAACAAAATCCTCTAGCCATCCTCCACTCTTAGGTCTTCAAATAAGGTAAGAAAATACCTCAAAACTCTCTGGTCAAACTTACCTCAAGCTTCTCTCAACCCATCTCTTAAACACAACCAAGAATAAGAATTAAACCATGAATCAAAAAGGCGTTATAGTGAGGAATATGGGATTGTTCAATATTTTTTGTCGAATGCTAGGTGTTTGCGTGTTGCTATCTTTAAGTTTTATAGTAAGGACCCAGTCCCTTCTTATTTTGAGAATTAATTAAAGCTTATTATAGAACCTCATGTGGAAGATGAAAACGGGTTTAAGAGTGCAAACGAATTGAAATTTTATCTTGATGACAATAATCATATGCTTGGTATTACATAAGAATAATTATTGAGAATTATTTTTGCAGAGTTTTGAAGTGTTTGGCTTATAATTTGACCTATATAAACATCTTGTGTTCGAGGTTCTTTCCAGCGATGACTGCTCGAGTGGCCTAGGGCCCGTTAGAGCTGACAGATAGCAGAAAGTTCGGGTAAGTGGGGACTACTCGAGCGGCCCTAAGTCCGCTCGAGTGGACTGTCAGCAGATCAGTTTTAAAGTAGCGAATTTGGGCTTTTATTTTCATTTCTCTCTTTCCTTTCTCTCTCTAACTCGAGCCTAAAACCTTAGGGTCACCTTTGAAGCATCTTAGAGCCCATCATATCCTCGTTCGGTGGATCTCTCTTACTCCTCCTTGGTCCATACGCTGTTTGAGGGCTGAGCTATACGTTGGAGAGTTGCTTGTCATTGTTCGGTTGAAGATATATGTCGTTGGAGCTTACTAGAGCTTGGTTCTCGAGGTTTTGACATCAAAGAGGTAGGATCTAAGACTAATCTTGATCATTGTATGTATATGAGTTGTATTTTTGTTGGATTTGCTTAAAAGTATGAAAAACTTATGTTTTTGAAACCCTAGGTTGGTGAGAAATGTTTAAGCTTGTTGTTTATGGACTTAAACATGATTTGGGTGAAATCTATCTTGTGGTTGTTGTTGGAGATTATTTGATTTGAAAAAGGGGAAACTAGGGTTTGGTTTGGGCAAAATTCATAAAAAATTGGGAGTTTTTGGATTAGAGACTCAAATGATGAAATTGATTGAGTTTTTGGGCAAATTGAGGTTATGTTAACCTAATTGTATATAAATTTTATAAATTTGCAAGATGTATGAAAACGGTGGATGTTAGGTTGGAAATTTTGTGAAAATTTGATGAATTATTTAATACAAACCATATGAGATGTTGATTTGGGGGTTTGATCCGTGTTCTTCAAATAGATGAACCATGAGAACATTTAATACGATCAAGAATTGAAAATCACGTAATGATTGATTGGGATTTGGATTAATTAAACCCAAATGTAATGTGAATGAGAATAAAGTGTGTATTTAAATAGCTTAACCCTAAGTGTATTGGGTGTTGACGAGAGGAATCATGTTTGGGTTGGACTCGCGTTGGTTTTAATGTAAATGCTATAATTAAGGTACCATGTGATTTGATTGGATAATTAAGTTTGAGCACGAGTTAGTCCTTAGTGAAAGACCAGAAACTTGCGCAGTTTAAGGTAGGCTCTTTTTTCAGGTTGATCCTCGTAAAAGCAAGCTCCTGGGCTGCCCACCCATCGATGTTTTCGAGGAAAACTAAAAATTTGTGCTCTCTGTGTCGGACTATAGAATGAGTATTTATTCATTACGCCTCGCGTGGCCCGATTATGATAACTACCCCCGGGTCTATAGGTGCCGTCTAGGTTTTGGTACTTAATTAAATCAATAATTGGTTTGGGTTTGAAAAACCTTGGTTAATGGTTGAGAGTAATTGAAAGTATGAAAACCGTTAATGGAATTGGGTTTGCAAAACCTTAATTAAATGATTGGGAATTGTGGTAAATGTAGAAGGTAATTGGGAATGTGAAACATTAAACGGTTTGAAAATAATAAGAAAGTGAAAAGGTAAAACTATTGTGTTGTATTTAAAATAGAATTGGTTTGATTATGAAAATTCAGTTATGTTAGTTTTTGGATAAAACTACGTGGTGCATCTCACATAGCCATCCTCGCATGTCATGCATTTGTTCATCTTTAGTCTATTTCCGACGAGCCTCAGCTCATGTTGTTTAAACACATTTCAGGTGAAAAAGAAGAGCATGTAATCAAATGAGAAGAATGGTCATGGTGACCTCTTGGGTTATTTTGGTTAGAGTTTGTTTTCGTCATTGTAATTATTTTGTTATTCTCGAGAATTGTATTTGGGTTGGTGGAATTTGTTTGTAAGGCCATAAGGCCATGGATTCATGACTTGTATGCATGTGAGATAGTCAGGTTCTTATTCGGGTTGATTTATCAATTTTCGTATAAAATTCTATGGTTTAGAATGATGGTTTTCAAGTTTTGAGAAGTTGGAGGGTATTTCACTATTAAATGTATGTTTTAACTTCAAATTTTTAGCTTATGAAAACTATGTTTAAAGTATAAGAGATTTTGGTATTTTTCCAACACTTAGAGAATTTTTAGGATTTTAGAGTAGTTTGCTCTCGGATACCTCACCGTTCGAGCGGTGGGAAGTCCACTCGAGCAGATTCCCCATAGTGGCACACATTTGAAAATTTATTTGAAAAGAAGATTTGTTGGTTGTCTCTTCAATATCTTTTACGATATAAATAGATATATTTGGAGGCTTGTTTACAACTTAAAAAGTTCACATTTACTTCAATTTTTATGGGGAAAAAGAAATGTTTTGGTTTATATTGTCAACAAAGTTTGACTTCGGTTAATCTTTTGATATGACTTCGTGACGAAAGCTTAAACTCTGGTTTCATTACCCTTTTTATCGTGGGATTTCATTGTTTGGAAATCGGAGCATTACATTTATGTCTTCTATGAGTTCTGGAGTTTTGATATATAAGTGTATAACCCATGCATACAAAGAAAATGGACCAAAACTTGACATACAAAGTGCTAGGTGGCTCGAACATAAGTAGGCCTGAGATTTGAGGTTTTTGAGCTCTCTGTCATGATTTTTGAAAACTCATAACTAAATATATAAACATGATATGAGTATTTCATTATGTCTCGACCTAGGATTTTATGTTAACTTTCATCTAAAATTGGTTTAAACTAAATTGAGCGGATGGAACCCGAGATATAGCCTTTCTACTAAAACATGTCAGTTCCAGACCAGTCTATATTGCAAAGCTAAAAACCCTATTTTCAAACGTAAACTGAGATTAGGTTTCTTAATTAAAGTTGTAGCCAACATGTTTATCTAGCTACTCACCAAAATGGAGCCCTAGTTGTTGACTTTGGAATGGCCAAATAGCCTCTGAAACTTTTTGTATGTTCCATGATTTAAAGAACCTTCTATCACACATTTGTGTGCAGCCCAAAGTGTGAGACCCGGACCCGTCTTTTTTTGAGATATTTATATATATATATATATATATATATTGACGTGTTTCTTTTAGTATATGTATCTCTGTGTTGTATGGCTTATGTTTCTAGTTGTAGAACCGCATGTTTTGTATAGGTGTTATACGTATTATGCATGCGGGGTTTGGCTTGGTTGTCTTGCACGGTGTTTCTCCCAGTGACGACCGCTCGAGCAGTGGGGAACGCGCTTGAGCGGGCTGGTGGCAGAGTGTTGGTACGTGAGGTGACCGCTCGAGCGGTTATTGGGCACTCAAGCGGTGGTGTGGCAGAGTTTATATCGGCAAGGGGTCCGCTCGAGCGGTGATTGGGCGCTCGAGCAGTGGGTCCTGGGCGCGAAAATCTATAAAGGCTACAAAATATCTTTTCGAGTCTCAAAATATCTTTTTCAAACATATCTCTTCTCTCTCTTCGTTTCTCTACCTTCTCCCTAGCTTTCGAGAGGGCCCGGGCTTAGTTTTTCACGGTCGGATAGCAGATCCTTGCTGTCGGCGACGTGGGCTTCGTATCCATCCGGACGAATTCTCATTCTGACAAGGTTGGATTTTGAGGCATCGAGCTTTTAGCTACCCGAGGTAAGATCCTAGACTTACTGCTGTTAAAAGGGTGTTATATGTAATTTTATGTGTTTTTACCAAGTAGGAAATGCATGCTTTGTGGTTTTTCATGTTCAAACCTTGGTTTTGGGTAAAAGTGGGTTTTACGCATTTTCTTGGTTTTATACATGATCCGGATGTGTTGAGATCCGTGATTTTCAGAAGGAGATTTAAAAACGTGGTGTTTTCTTTTATGAAAAACATGTTTGTGGAGGTTTAGAGCTAACCCTTGGGGTTGAGTCTCCGTTTTGTTGGAAATTTGTTGCTACATGTTTGTAGATCTCCATGTGGATGGTTTGGATCTCTTTTATACATGTGATGTAGAACTGTTTTACGGGTTTTGGTAGTTGAGCTATGGTTGGGTTTTTAAATGTTTTTCATAAATATTTTCCATAGATGTACCGTGACAGTAGGTATGTTTTCCATAGATGTACCGTTACATTTTTAATTTAATTAATTTAAAAATTCGGTTTTAATTAAAATATTTTGTAATGAAAAATAAAATTAAGTTTTTTAATTAATTAATTTTAATTAAGTAGAAAAACTTTAGATTTTTTTTTACAAAATATCATGTTTAAGATGATTTTTTTTAAAATCGGATATCTTGAAAAACGTGGGAATTAATTTCGGATTTTGAATTGATTAAATGGAAAAATATTTAATCAAAATAAATTATTATTTTTCAAAAAATGTGAAACGAAAAATAAAATAAATAAATGACTTTAATCACTACCTTAGCTGAAAAGCTGGACAAAAAACTGTGCATTTATTAAATTTTATTTGTTATGCATTTAAATACGAAAAGATGGTTTGATAAACCAAAATCTTTAGAATCGTATACACGGAAAGATTTTTGATTCTTTCTGATCGTGTGACTTTCGAAAGATGGTTTGATAAACCAGAATCTTTGAAATCGTATACACGAGAAAATGTTTGATTCTTTCAGATTGTGTAGCTTTCGAAATTAATAAATTTATTTTAATTAAATAGATTTTTATAACTCTCAAAAATATTTTAAAAATCTAAGTGGGAGAGGAAATTTATTCATAGATAAGTACCGCGGTCTCCATCACCAGTTTGTAGGCGATGCAATTAAACCCTGCGTATTGGCAGTACGGCCTTCCTCCCCATCGGACAGATTAATTATGGTATTGCCATTACAAACCTCCTTTAGGGATAACTCTGGATAATTGTTAGTGTAAATCACTTCTCCATCTGAAGAGTTCATTGCGAAGCGAATAATTTGGAATTAGGTGATGGTTAACACATAGCTGTATATAATAGTATCCTCTCCATCTGAGTCACTGCTATTATATGCTGGACCGAAGCAATGTCAGCTATTTAATTTTACTTGGCATGGTCAGTTGCCTAGTTAGTAAAATTAAAAGGAATTGTCCTGTCTGGTCTTATGAAGGATAGTAGACGTCCACCCATCGTGGCATGCAATTCTCGGGTTACTAGGCTACTGGCGAATTAATTTTAAAATGGTAGAGGGAATCAAATTAAAATGAATTCAAAGTTTTTCTCATCATAATTAACGATTTTATTTAATTATGTGATTCTCAGGATTAAAATGGATTTCAATCCACCCGCTTCAATACTCAAAGAAAACAAACTTACGGGACTAAATTATGATGACTGGAAATATAACTTGAATATAGCTTTGACTACAAATGGTATTCCTTCAATACCAGGAAATGTGTCTGTTACAGAAAAAGGTTCTTCCTCGGGGCCAAAAGGCATGAAGAAGAAAAAGGTTCAGAAATCGGGAGACACATTTTCCAGAGTAGTTAGTGGGCCGCGAACTGGTGTGAAAAAGCCGAAAGGCAGATGTTTTCACTACAACCAAACCCGGCACTGGAAAAAGCTATATCCAGTATTTCTCAAAAGGCCAAACAAATACGATAATTTCTGTTCACTGGTTATGAAAACATGTTTAGTGGTGTTATCTACCCGAACCTGGTGTGTAGAAACGGGAGCCACGAATCATGTCTGCAATTCATTGCAGGGGTTCCAGAAAACCCGACAACTTAGTGATGGGGAGATTTACCTGCATATGGGTAATAATATAAAGGTAATAGCAGTTGCAGTAGGAGATGTCACTCTCAATTTTGGTAGAGATCGGGTTTTAATATTGGGAGATTGTCTTTATGTACCTACCATTAGAAGAAACTTAGTTTTCGTTTCTGGATTGGCTAAAGACGGATATTTTGTTTATTTTAATAACTCTATGGTT
>JAUMHN010371055.1:0-17181 GCA_032360265.1 Heliamphora ciliata | reverse complement strand
GCTTCATTTTGAATAATTCATAGTTATGAACAAGCAGACTGATTTTTGACTCTTTCACTTGATTTGTACCCTCATGGGTAACTTCGAGTCTATTCTAAATTTTTTTAGCGGTGTTACAAGTCAAGATCCTATTGAACTCGTTTGGGTCAAGTGAGCAGTACAGGAGATTCATAGCTTTAGCATTTTTTTGTATCTTCCTTATGTCAGTTTCAGTCCATTTAGTCTCTGATTTTGGAACAGCAACCCCTTCAATAGTTTTGGTGGGTCTTTTGGGTCCATTTATAATAACCCACCAAAGGTCGTAATTTACGGCTTGAATATAGGTTCTCATTCTAGCCTTCTAATAGTTATAATTTGTTCCATTTAACAAATGGGGTTTGTTGGTTAACTGACCTTCAGATTGGATAGGTCCAATACTAGTAGTTGCCATATAAAACTCTTACACTGTTAAGTCAAAAGCAAGATCTCAGACTCTGATACCAATTGTTAGATCTAAGCAACCAAAGAGGAGGTGAATTTGGTCTTTAAAAAAACAAATAGCAATTTAAAATCTTTTTTTAGAAATATTTTAATATTGTAATAAAGCAAGATAAGCAAATATGAAATCAATGCAAGTATTAAAAGATGAGGGATAGAGAGATAGAATCAGATACCAGAGATTTATAGTGGTTCGGCTTTATCTTAGCTTACATCCACTCCTCAAGATCTCCATTGAATATTTTCACTATTCAGAATACTTCACGGGCATATTCTAAGCCTTTACAATCTTCAAGATTTCGCTTGAATGATGTGAATGTTTACGAGCACATTCACAAACTTATTTCAGCTTCAAGAAGATCTTATAAAAATAAGCCCCTGTTTTCTTCTAATCTCTCTTGAACTCTTCTTTGATGAGATTCACTCACTCAAAGGATAAAGGGTGACTCACCCTTAATTACAATAAATGAAGAGTATTAATGATGAACTCTCACTCCCTTTACAGAAATAATTTACAATAAATGAAAAGGTAAAGAAAAAATGAGGAACAATAATTGGAGTTACAGCAATAAATGTGAGCTTAATGATTCTGATATTGATTTGAGCAATGGAACAGTAAATGCAAGTCTCCAACCTTCTTAAATACTGAGAAGTAACTTCTTATATAAGTTCTTGGGGTATCAAGACCATTGGAGGTAGGTGGGAGCAACAAATGTCAAAAATCAAACCGTTAAGATCTGCCACGATTTGAATTTTCGTCGCAGGTGTCGACACAAATACCTTTGGTGTCGACACAAAGTGTCTAGGGCAGGGTTCTTCAAGTGGTTGGGTCGACACGAATTTTCTGAGGGGTCGACACAATTTTGGCATTCTACCTTTCAACATTCTGGTGTTGACACATTTGAATCTGGTGTCAACTTGTTTAAATCTTCTGCATCCGGAGGAACCATTTTGTGTCGACTCAACTTGCCTTTGGTGTCGACACGAATTTTTGCAGGAAGTCTCAGGACTTTTGTGTCGACACATTTGGTCTCTGGGGTCCACACCAACATTCTATAGGCAGACTCGGAATTTTTATGTCGACATATATGTGCTTTGGGGTCGGCACCAAAAATCTGCAAGAGGTCTCGGTTGTTTTGTGTCGACACAATTTTCATTTGTGTCGACCCAAACTTCCGGATACCAAAAGTGAGGATCACTTTTGTGTCGACACAAATCCTATTTGTGTCGACTCATTTTGAGTCTTTTAAACCAAAGGCTCTTTTGTGTTGACACAAATTTTGTTTGTGTCGACACTAACTTTGATACCTAAAACATAGATTTATGAAAGCTATTAAGGTGTCAAACCATTGGTTCAAAGGGGTTGACACACTTGATGTGCTTCAAGTATACTTTTCCTTAAAAATGTTTGACTTAATTTTTAATTTAGATTAACACAAAATATTCTTGTTCAAGAATACTTAAGTGTTTGAATCCTTTTGAGATATGAGTAAATTCTTTTGGCTAAGGTGTCAATCCAAATGATTAAAATGTGTTAATACTTTCACTTTAGAAATATAACATATTATATATTTAAAATAATTTATTTTTAAAAAATAAATTATCAAAATTATCAAAATCAAAAGAAAAAGCCCTTGGACTAACAATGGAATTTATTAACAGTAAGAAAGATAGAAGCACCAATAATAAGAAGGGTAGTTATGCTTACATAAAAAGAGATGGTGTAGAGACTTGGTCTGTGCATATCCAACAATTTCAATTTGTGTGCTGAGATGAGATCGAATAAGAGAGATCTTAGAAATATAACCATTGTTCCGCCATATAGGGTTTTAATAAACTTTTTAATTTTTTGTATAATCTATATGCACTATCATTTGATCCTAGCATTCCATTTTTCAATACCCGCGGCCCTTCATCATCATAAAAAAAGAAAAGAAAAGAACAAAAAGAAAAAGGCCTAAGCTAATCATGACGTCCCCTGTTCGTTTCAGGGAACACGTGGCTTGAGGCATCCGGGAGAATGGAGGCTATCACTTCATCACTGACATCCATCGGGCCCTCTGACGCTGGGAGGCCAGGCAAAGTAGTTGAGCATGCAGGAGAAGATGAAGCCACTTGTAGACATCCCAATTTGATCAAGCCTAATCTTAGGCACTTGTCTCGAATATACCCCAATGACGAAAACATGAGAATTATGCTTGTTAGCTCAAGGAATTTTTAATTAGATTTTGATATTTTTAATAATTCATTTTCTATGTAAAATTGATTTAAAAAGATATTGTTTAATATTTTCAAAAAGGTAGTGTTGACACAAAATGATAGATGAGTTGACACCTTTATCCATTTGAGCTGACACGATTTTTAAATAGGTTGACACTTAAGTATTCTTGAGAAACGATATTTTGTGTCAACCCAAATTGATATTTGAGTCGACACCTTAAGGCAAAGAACTCTTGATATTTTCAAGTGTGTTGACATCTTTGAGCAATTGAGTCGACATCATAACTTGTTTTGTCTAAGATATTTTAGGAACTTTTAAATGAGTCGACCCCAGAAGACTTTTCATTCAATCCAAAAGAACTGAGGCTAACTACAACTGGAAGAGTCGACACAAACAGATTTTGAGTCGACACCAACCCTTCAGGACTCAAGTCACTCGGGTATTTTGAGTCGACACTAAAACGAAGATGAGTCGATACAAAAAATATTTACATTAGGTTTCCCTGATACAGTATGATATATAGATATATCATATATTAGTCTCATATATATCAGAATATCGATCAAAATTCTCCTCATGAGAGAGAAAGCCGATGGCCACCACTAGCCACTACCGGCACCACCTTGTCGCCACCTTCAGGCGGCTTTTGCCACCTCATCTGAGCTCAATTTTCGACAAGTTTTATACTGTTGAAAAGATCTCAAGATATGAGATTATTTTTTCAAAAAATTTGCTCGAAAACATCCGGAAAAACGACTAAAAAAATTGCCCGAACCACAAAAAATGCTGATGCCCGCAACAGCACTGCACCGCCAATTTCCCGAGGCTTTTTTGACCTCTTTCTGAACTCTGTTTTTAACGTACTTTATACCGAAAGAAAGTTCTCAAAAAGTACTATTTTTTGTGAAAAGAATTACTCAAAAACAGCTCGAAAAATTGCTAAAAAATCACTTAGAACAGACTGTCGCCACTCTTGTGTGACGCCGCCTGGAACCGCCAACTTCTCAAGGCTTTTTTGAGTTCTTTCCTAACTCCGTTTTTGACATACTTTATACCGTTAGAAAACTTTTGAAAGGTAAAATCCTTTTTTTCAAATAATATGCTCGAAAATAGCTCAAAAAACTATTAAAAAATTGCCTAGAAGCCACTGCCGTCGCCCAGCAGTGCCGCCGCTCAAACCGCAACCCGTTTGGGCTTTTTCGGTGGTTCATTGGTGCTGGTTTTTCTTGAAAAATAGCTTGAATATCCAGCTACATGATACTCCAAAAAATGCCTCGAAAACAGTGCCAAAATAGCCCCGAACCAGGCCGCCGGGCACCACCGCTGCAGGCCTGTTAGCCACCTATTTGGGTTGTGATTTTGGCCCAATTTTTTTTTAAATTTTTGATAATATTTTGAGGTATGTTTTACTAATATTTTATATTTAAAAAATTTCCCAAAAAAAGTTTAAAAAATCATAAAAATTGCTGTAGAATCGCCGCCGGCAAAGTCGCCAGAACTAGGCTATTTTGGTTATTTTTTCTCGCTGTTTTTGACTTATTTCTTTATGTTATTTTTTATTCATAAATACTGCAAAAAAGTTCACTGAAAAAAATCATTTAAAACTATTAAAAACTTACCGTGATCTGTGGCCCGTAAAAATTCGAACCATCGCCGGTACTGCCTCCGTTCTTTATGTTCTTGGATATGTTCAACATGTTCTTAAATAATCTAAACAGATATTTTAAAAATAAAAACTAGCTATTACATCGATCCTATGTCTCGAAAACTCACTTTCAATTTATCACGGTCAACTCCCGTGATTAAAAAAATAATTATCATTCATACTATTCAATCAAATATGAAGAATAAATGACAATCATGAAATCAAGATTAGAACGCCTGCAAAACAAAGCTAGAAACAGTTCTAAAACTACTCGGCCCCGATAACCAAAAACAAAAAATAAAACGGCTTTGATACTAATTATTGAAGGAAAAACTGTCAAAATCTTAGTTTTTACAAACGATTATTTGAAAAAATTAACTGGATGGACAAACCTTAAAACGGGCTCCAAATAAAACCTTTGATGACGAACGATCAAAATAAAACCCGTGCTTCCGAAGTTAATTTAGAAGAATATATTTTTACCGGTCGAATCTACAACTACGAATTGAATCTGACTTGAAGTTCCTGTCATATATTCTACTATATTTTCTTATGTAATTTTCGAACGTAGTGTGGATTACGGACTATCAAGAACTCGTACTGATAGTACCTGGACAACTTTAATCTTAGAAGACAAGTTCTGAAACTGGTTCAGCCTATCCGCATATTTATAGGGTTACAACAGGGACCTGGAGAGTAATTATGAATAAGACTTCCAGTGGAACACAAATACGTATCAGCGATTTTAGTAATTAAGTAAATCTTATAGCGATATCTGCAATTATAAAAAATCAGCAGCAGTTTCTGTAATTTTTATAAAATACTAAATTACAGTTCACACCACTGAAGAACTATAATTGCACTCTGACCCATAATCTCAAGACCATCTTACATTGAGCTCCTGTAATTACATAGTTACTATTTCTCCGCACGTTAAGATTCTCGATACCCGTCAATTAAATTTAATTACTGATAATATAATTTAATCGATATCTTGATAATTTTTAAGTCCTTTCGCTTAACTTATTTAACTACCGAATAATTAAATCCACCTGTAGGATTTGACTAGGTCAAAACTTATAAGCTTTTTTAAGGGGATATCGTCAATCTCGATCTTTCGGGACGTGAATTCCATCAATAATTAATATTCACTATATATATAATACCTCTATCCAACTCATCGGGAATATAGACCCATATAACATCGCACCCTCTAATAAATTAAAACAACGAATATTAAATATACGTAATCAATAATTATTTCAAGATTAAGAGGATAAGCACTATTCATAATAACCTTAGGGTGTGAATTAATTTATATAGTCAGTATAAAATTAATTACCCCAAATGTCCCGTTCAATACACACAAAGTGTACTAGCATAAAGAGTCGGAACAATAGGCGACTCTATTATCTATTCTCCGTAACCAAGACAGGTCTACTAAAACTCTATACTACAGTCGTACCGATAGTATGTCCATTTTCATCTAAACTGTGAACATAAAAATTTATATTCTGTAAAAATCTAAAATCTGATCTTTTGTGTGTAAGTCATACTCTACACACCAAATTAAATACTATACAAAATATCAGATATCCATGTATAATATTTAAAGAATTAATATACATACATTACTCATAAAGATTCTCATAAATTAAAAAATTAATTTTATTAAAATAAAATTAAATACTAAAAACATGATTTTTAATATACCAACCATAATAGAAAGTTAGTCGAGACTTGAAACTTAATAAAAAAAATGAAAGGTGCATCAAACAAAAAGTAAAAGGGAGAAAAGCCTCTAACGAGCCGAGTTCAGGCGTAACCGTCCACAACTTCCTCCTGGACATCATCCTAGATCTCTACAATCTCTTCCCTAACGAATGGCAGAATGTGACGGTTGGTTGTCATGTCTTCAATCTCGGCCGACAGAGAATGAAGAGGATCCACAAGAGCTGGGAGCTCGACAGGGGTAGCCTGGCCCTTCAATGGAGCTTAAGGCTCTTCAACGGTCTGAGTAGGGGAAGTAGGGATAGACCCAAGAAGTTAGGGGAGCTCGATCCATAAGGTAGAGTCCTCTGGTATCCTAGCCTTCTTCAATCCCACTTTGTATCTAAGGGCCAGAAGCTAGGCTTGGATGCTGAGGATTTCACTTATGAACTGAGCCCTAGCTTCATTCTAGCCTTGTTGCCATAACTCGTCATCTTAGTCTAAGCGAATTGCCTCCATATCCGTCGAGATGTTTTTGAAGGCCTTTACCTCGGCATGGGCAGACTCCTTCTTCAGTTGCAACTACCCAGTTTGGGCTGAGAGCTAGGATACTGCGGCCTGGACTTTATTGAGCCACCCTTCTGTAGCTCGGGCTCTCTCCTCCAGGGCCAACCAAGTCGAGGCCTCATATGTTAGGGTTGTATACTAAAAATTGTAGTTTTTGGTTTTAGTAGTTAATTTTATTTTTTTATAAAATTAATTTTTTTTATTTTATGAGAATCTTAATGAACAATGTATAATTTTTATTATTTATTTAATTTCGTGCATAGATATTTTTTATTCTACATAATATTTAATCTGATATGTAGAATTTGGCTTACACACAGAAGACCAGATTAAAGGTTCTTGTGCAATATAAGTTGGTTCACATTTTAGATGGAATTGGGCAAACCATCGATACGGCTATAGCACATAGTTTTAGTAGACCTGTCTTGATAATGAGGAACAGATAGTAGCGTTGTCTATTATTCCGACTCGCTGTGCTAGTACACATTGCGTGTATTGAACAGGACCACGTTAGAGTAATTAATTTTATGTTGACTATATAAATTAATTTGCACTACATGGTTATTATGAGTACTTATACTCTTAATATTAAAATAACTAATTATTTACGTATATTTAATATTCGTTATTTTGATTCATTAAAGGGTGCGATCTTTTATGGGTCTATAATCCCGACAAATTAGATAAATTAGATAACGACATTGATTATATGGTGAATATTAATTATTGACGAAATTCACGTCCCGAAAGATCGAAATTGATGATACTACTTTAAGGAAGCGTATAAGTTTTGACCGAGACAAACCCTGCAGGTGGATTTAATTATCTAGTAGTCAAATAAGTTAAGCAGAAGGTCTTAAGGAACTTATTTAAGAAGCCGATTAACTATAATTATCAGTAATTTAATTTAATCGACGGATATCGAAAATCTTAACGTGGAGAGAATAAATATGCATTTAATAACAGAAACTCGGATATTCGATTTTGAGAATATAGTTGGGAGTGCAATTATAATTCTTTAGTTGAATGAATTATGATTAATATTTTTATAAAATTGCTTCTAGATTGAGATAGATTTTTATAATTATATTGGGACCCCAAGTCATATTTACTCCACAGTCCCTGCTGTAGTCTATTTATATGCTATTATAAAACCTGACGCAATAATTCATATTATTCAATAAGTGATTAGATGATTAGAATTTTTACGTTCTCTGAAAATCCTAAGCCTATCAAAAAGATTTTGAAGAATACGATAGATCAAAGTTTACACTTTGTTCGTGTTTAGCATTCCAAAATACAGTAGAAGGCTTATGTTAGAGATTTGACTAAAAGTAAAAAATCGCGACAGATCGTTGAATGAAAATTATTGTAACAACCGAAATCATCCAACCAGATTTCGAAAGGTATAATTCTAAAACTAACTTTGAAACTAATACTAGGTTTTATTTTGATTGTTCGATATCAAAAGTTTTAATTTAGAGCCAGTTTCGGCGTTTGCCTATTCAATTATTTTTTTGACTAAAATTATAGATATAATCGTAGGATCTTGGCAATTTGCCCTCACATCCTGAGCCCTTGAAGACTCCATGTCCTTTAACTTTTACTGGGTGAGCTCAAATAACTTTGCCACATGGTGACTCTCCATCGTCAGCTTGTTATTATAATCGCTGAGGAGGCAAAGCCCTTAGAGATGCTGCAAAATTGACAAAAGATGGTTAGGATGGCCAAGACCACTGCTAAGGAAAAGATGCAAATTTCTTACAAGTATGAGAGCATGAAAGTAAACTTAACCTGATGCCAAGATGCATAGCCCGGTGGAAGAGATCGGGTGGAGTTAATTGTGAATAGTCGACAATGTCGATGGGCATCATGAGCCCCTTGACCAGTTGTCGAGCCACCTATCGATCTTGCTTTGAAGAGTCACCCACGTGAAGGGGACGACCATCAAGGGCGAGCTCTAGTGCTCACTGCTCAAGAGCTTCGACTCTCTCCTCTTAGCTATCTCGGTGATGGTCGACAATCGAGAACCCATCACTGTGGACTAGGTGTCACCTTTTTTCAGTCTTAATCTCTTAAGTTGTTGGGAACTGACGATGGGAAGACCGAGGCTCAGCAGTGGTCAGTGGATCTTGGAAGGTGGCCTCCCACCCAATTATAGGGGGTGGTGGTTGAGGGATGGGAAGTGTTGACTCCCGAGGTGGTGGTGGTTGTGGAGGTATAGAAACCCTCTAAACTGGTTGAGCCGAGGTGCTAGCAGCGTTGATCTTAAGGGCCACCTCCCTAATGTTGAAGTCAGTGCGAACTCGCAGCGTTATGGCTGACGCGAGTTGCTTAGTTGGGCGAGGGCAGGGGCGAGGGCGAGGGCAAGCTAAGGACAAAACTTCTCCTTAGTTTTGGATCACTGGGCGATTGCTCAACTCGTAGTTTAGAAGTTTAGGAACCAAATGTCCTTCCCTTATGGTTAGAGCACATTTAACTTCAGCTATGTTAGCTTGCCACCTTCGCTGATGAACGAGACTTAGCTCTACAAACACTAAATAGTGTCAGTCAATAGAAACAGGAGAACGCAAGAAAAATACAGTAATAAGATAAACAAATCAATAGCCGAATCGACCTAGATTGCGTAGAATCTAGGGAACGTGACGTCCTAAGTGTTTTACATGATCGAGGTTGGAAGTCGAAGTCAACCCCCTACCAGAATGTAGTCGGTAGCATGCTTATCTAACTTAGGGAGGCCGTGCACTAACCCAAGGCCTAGGTTTCTGAGGCAAAAGTAAAAGATGGTGAAGTCTTGGTTGTGGCCTATGGTGCAGCAATAGAAGATCTTAGGGATGCCGAGATTTAAATCAAAACGACAGTTCATCTCGGTCATCCCCATTACCACCTGGATGAAGTTTATGGACACTTGGTAGGGGGTGAGTCGGCACTGGCTGAGTATCTTCCTAAGGAGTGGATCGAGGGGGAAACGAACCCCAGCCTCTACCACCGAGATGATGGAAAAGACCACCCCATTTCGCCTCCCTAATATGGTCTCCCCTTGAATAGTCTCGTCATAAAAACGAACTAAGACAGAGGGTGACACGTTGTATTTAACACGAAAGGCTGCTAGGGCAAATGGAGTATTCACCTCCTTTAAAAATTTCCCCATCCTAAAGTAAGAGGATCAACGTTCAACGAGATAAAACAAGGGAAAATAGCGAAAGCCTACCTCAAACCAACCCAAAAACTATTGGGAGATGGGATCATAAGGAACTAATGACGGTCCATACAGATTATACCAAAAAAAATGAGAACCCTACAAAAATCCTAGCTCGATAGAATAAGGATTATAATTTTGAGATCTCTCTAATTTTATCTCAGTTCAGTACTCGAACAATAATCTATCGAATGAATGCCCACGAGCTGGAATTGGAATGCGTCTTGAGTCTTCTACCGTATTCACGTATGCCTGATCACAAATAGAGAGTGGGCTTTGAATTTCGTGACCTAACCTGAACTCAGCTGCCTCTTCTCAATATCATCAAAATATTATGAAACCCTAGCTACCAAGAGCGTTATGACGCATATATATAAGCTACTGCAAGGATCTGAGAAGCCAATAAGATTCAGGCTCCTTATGTAATTAGAAATATCTAATTGAATCTGAATTAAATTCTTATTTTTATAAATTATAATTCATACTACTAAAAAATTACAATTGCACTCTCAGTATTGTTAGTTCTAGGCAACCTAAGAGGGGGGTGAATTGGGTTTTTAAAAAAAGAACAATTTAAAAATCTTTTTCAAAAATCTTTTAAATTTGCAAATAAATAAAACAAGATAAGCAAATATTGAAGCAATGAAAATATTAAAAGTTAAGGGATAAAGAAATAGAACTGGACACCAGAGATTTATAGTGGTTCGGCTTTATCCTAGTCTATGTCCACTTCTTAAGATCTTCCTTGAGTATTTTTACTATTCAGAATACTTCACGGGCGTATTCCAAGCCTTTATAAGACTTCGGTTGAATGATCTGAATATTTACGGTCACATTCACAAGCCTAATAGCTTCAAGAAGATCTTATAAAAACAAGTCCATGTTTTCTTCTAATATCTCTTGAACTCTTCTTTGATGAGTTTCACTCACTCACTCACTCAAATGATAAAGGATGACTCACCCTTGAATATAATAAATGAGGTGTAATAATGAAGAGCACTCACTCTCTTTACAGAAAAGATTTACAATAAATGAGAAGATAAAGAGAGATGAGGAACAAGAACTGGAGTTACAATAATAAATGTGAACTTGAGATTTCTGAGATTGATTTGAGCAATGGAACGGTAAATACAAGTCTCCAATCTTCTTAAATGCTGAGAAGTTACTCCTTATATAAATTCTTGTGCATTCATGACCGTTGGAGGTAGGTGGGAGTAATAAATGCAAAAAATCCAATCGTTGAGATCTGCCGCGATTTGAATTTCCGTCGCTGGTGTCGACACAAAGTGTCTAGGGCAGGGTTCTTTAAGTAGTTGGGTCGACACGAATTTTCTGAAGGGTCGACACAATTTCTGCATTCTATCTTCTAACATTCTGATGTCGACACATTTGTATCTGGTGTCAACTCGTTTGAAACTTCAGCATCCTGGGGACCATTTGTGTCGACTCAACTTGCCTTTGGTGTCGACACTAACTTTCTGCAGGAAGTCTCAGAACTTTTGTGTAGACACATTTTGTCTTGGGGTCGACACCAACATTCTGCAGGCAGGTTCGAAACTTTTGGGTCGACACATTTTGTCTTGGAGTCGACACATTTTGTCTTGGAGTCGACACCAAAAATCTACAGGAGGTCTCAGTTATTTTGTGTCAACACAATTTTCATTCGTGTCGATCCAAACTTTCGGATACCAAAAGTGAGGATTACTTTTGTGTCGACACAAAATTGATTTGTGTCTACTCAAATTGAGCCCTGAGAGCTCCGGCTCTTTTGTGTTGACACAAAACTTGTTTGTATCGACACTAACGTTTTGATACCTGAAGATCAACTTGTAAAACAGTTAGGGTATCAACCCATTTGATCAAAGAGTGTTGACACACTTGATAAGTTTCAAGTATACTTTTCCTTAAAAGTATTTGACTTAATTTTCAATTAATATCAACACGAAATATTTTTATTCAAGAATGCTTAAGTATTTGAACCTTTTTGAGATATAAGTCATTTCTTTTTTGCTAAAGTGTCAATTTTAATTGTTCAAAATGTGTTAACACTTTCATTTTAGAAATATAAAATATTATTATTTTAAATCCATTTATTCTTATAAAATGAATTATGAAAATTATTAAAATCAAAATAAAAAGCCCTTGGACTAACGATCTCCCCTTTTTTTTATGATTACAACCATATTTACATTTTCTAAAAAATATTTTAAAATATTTTTCAACAAGAGTTCTTCCTTTATCGATATACCTTAAACATTAAAAATAATTATAAAGGCTAGGCGTACGTTTGAGTGAAAGTATACAATTTTTAACATGATTTGTAACAAATGATCAAGAAGTATTCTGAATTTATTATAATTTGTGCAAAGTAATTCAACCAATCTCATATCAGCAAATTATATAAATATTCATAGGCATATGATCCAATCACATATATGAATAATAAAATATAAGCATTCATTCGTCCAATTTAAAAGTTTTAAAACAACCATCCAGCACAATCATAAAATCAACAAAATTACAGTATGTTAAGACTATTACAACTTCACCTTCAGAAACTAAAAGAAATGTTTAAAACTTCTTTTTCTTCTTCCCTTCACACTCCCATTTACATACATACTCCCTTTCTCTACTTTCTCCCATTTTGTAATCATAAAAAAAAAGTTATTGGTCGTCCATGAAGAGCTTAAAGTCCTTCTTTGCCTTGGCCTTTTCCTTGCTAGCAGAGGCCTGCTCTTTGATAGCGCGTGCACGTTCATCCTTGGCTTCAGCTTTGGCCATGGCTTCATAATGTGCTGCCAGTGCAAGGTCGGCTTCACGTTTAAGACGTGCTGCTTTTTCTTTCTTGGTCTCCTTAGGTTTGAACTGGTTGGCCCACGCTTCCTTGATCCACTTAAGATGTTCGTCAACTTTTTGAGAGTTGGCTTGAACAGCCATGACCACTCCTTTGTTGTATACCTTGCGAACTTGCCGTAGGATGGCATTATTTGCGTTGACAATGGAGACAATGCCATCGTCCATTGTGCGACATAATGATTTGCCGGCATCTGTGGCACATTCAATTTCTTTTCGCAAGGAGCGATTGGATTTCTCAACGGACTTGACTTTCTCAGAAAGAGTGGAGACAGTATGATTCAAGTCAAAAAAGTCTTGGTCGACTTTGGCTTGAAAAAGAGTGACTTTGGAACACAGGGAGTTGATTAATGAAACAACCTCTGAGAGGTCAACTTGAACTGGAGTAGAGGAGGATGCAGGAGCAGTAAGGGGAATAGGTGTAGATGTGTAAGGAGGAGGAACAAAATGTGACGGACCAGGGGTATCAACTGTACGAGTGGGAGGAGAATCAAGATCAAGAGGGAAAGAGAAAATATCTTGCGGTGCACGAGAAGGAGTCCTAGTAGATGCAGGAGTGCCACAGCAAGTAGTGGTCCATACCTCGTCAACATTTACAATCTGCATATATTTTAGGGAGGAGCTACCATACAGATCATGTTTAGAAGAGACAACAACTTTTTCCTCAGATAGATCAATGCCAAAGTGGCGAAAAAAACGTGTGAGGTACATCTCATGTGGTAGAGAGAAATTTTTCTTGCTATGAGAATGAAGCATATGGGATATGAACAAAAAGCCTAGGTCTAGCTTTTGTGTCTTAAGAATACACCACATTATGAAAATGTGCATGTATGAGACATCACCAAATTTTTCCATTTGAGAAAGAAAAATGTGATTGACCATATGATGCAAAAGATGCATATCAGGCTTCAAAGAATTAGCGTCTAAAGGCTTAGTGGGGTCGATGTCCTCATTTTCAAAAATATTTTTAACAGATTTAGAAAAAAAAAATCCTTCAACCTCAATAGGTTTCTCGCTATGGTAAACGCAGATTTCTCCTTTAAAAATCCCAAGAATTTCATTCAAAGAGGATGGGATCAGAACAATGCCTTTACCATTCACCCAAGTGGTGATGGTAGTGGTTGGAACTAGGATACGTGGAAGTGTGCGTAGAAAGATTTAACTAGTGTGGGATAGTGTGGTTCTTGGATCTAAAGAAACCTCTCCCACCCAAGACTTGAGAAAAGGTCTTTAAACGTCATTTCAATAGAATCAAAGAATTCAAAGTCTATGCTACGACCGGGATAGATTTTGCGATTCACAAAAGAAGAGAAATACAGTTGTCGAATTTTAGGAGTTCTAAAAGAGATGATCTCAAATGAGGCTACATTCTCTGGGATTGTTGTCGCCGTCGTTGTCGTTGTCGCCTTGGTCGTCTTCTTTTGTTTTGAAGTTCTAGGGCTCGAAGATGAGCCTTCTCCAGTTCTCTTCGATCCTTTCCCCATCGTTTTGGGTGGCATCTTGATGGATTTGGATTTGGAATTAAGAGGAAGAGGAGGAGTCGACACTGGTTTGAGAGAGAAAAGAGGTGGGAGATGAATAGTTTTTAAAGAGAGAGATGGAAACAAAATGACGTTTTGGGGACCGACGTGTCTATATATAGACTTAACGATTTTTGTCAACACAAATTTCAATTGGTGTCGACACTTTTTTAGAGAGTGTGGGTGTCGAAACAGAGAAATGGTGTCGACACATTTTTCATATGGAGTCGACACATTCAGCCATTTGGGTCGACACAATCAAGCTCGGTGTCGACACAATTTATCGAGAGTCAGGAAAAACTACGGTGTCGACACTGAATAGAATGGGGTCGATACTATTCACGCAATGTTACTTCTATGCAGTATTGTGTCGACACTTCACACATTTGTGTCGACACATTTTCATATTCCAGAAAGAACATCAGGCATTTTAAAATACAATAAAAGACATGGTTAGTATGGCTTATAAATCATCAATTAGGAGCACATAACATATCAAGTTATCTTCTAATATAGCATATTCTTTTTTCATTTAAAGGTTTTGTGAAAATGTTCGCTAACTGATAATCGGTGCCAATAAATTCAAGTTCAATGTTTCCTTTTTGCACATGATCTCTTATAAAATGATGTCTAATCTCTATGTGCTTTGTTCTTGAGTGTTGTATAGGATTCTTGGATATATTGATTGCACTAGTGTTATCACATTTGATAGGAATATGATCAAGGTGAAAACTATATTCTTCTAATTGTTGTTTCATCCATAAAACTTTTGCACAACAACTTCCAGCTGCAATATACTCAGCCTTGGCTGTAGACAGGGCCATTGAGTTTTGCTTCTTCCTAAACCAAGATATTAGTGAGTGTCTTAGGAATTGACAAGTACCACCTGTGCTTTTTCTATCTGCTTTACATCCAGTAAAATCAGCATCTGAATAGTCAAATAGTTCAAAGGCTATTCCTCTAGGATAGAATAATCCTAGGTTTTATGTTTCGAAGAGGTATCTAAGGATGGGTTTAACAGTGGTCACATGTGATTCCTTAGGATTAGATTGAAATCTAGCACATATGCAAACACTAAACATAATATCCAGTCTACTAGCAGTTAAATATAAGAGGGATCCGATCATACATTTATAACGCTTTTCATCCACTGCTATGCCATCTTCATCTTTATCATGTTTCGTTGTAGGACACATTGGAGTTCCCATAGGCTTTACCTTGAACATGTCAAACTTTCCCAATATGTCTCTCGTGTACTTAGCTTGATTAATGTAGATACCTTCTTGAGTTTGTTTGATTTGGAGTCCGACGAAATAGTTGAGCTCACCCATCATACTCATTTTTGAATTCTCCCTGCATACACTTAGCAAAATCCTTGTAAAGAGATTCGTTAGTTACACCAAAAATTATATCATCTACATAAATTTGTACAACTAACATTCACTTTCTTGAGACTTGACGAAAATGGTGGTATCTATTTTTTCTCTTGAAAACTCATTTTTAATCAAGAATTTGCTAAGTCTTTCGTACTAAGCTCTAGGTGCTTACTTTAAACCATAGACAGCTTTGATAAGTTTGTAAATATGATTTGAAAAATCTAAATTTTCAAAGTCAGGAGGTTATTTTACAAAAAATTCCTCTGAGATAAAACCATTTAAAAAGGCACTTTTAACATCCATTTGGTAGAGTTTAAAATTTTTAAAGCATACAAAAGCAAGTAATATCCTAATGGCATCAAGCCTAGCCACAGGAGCAAAAGTGTCATCAAAATCGATGCCTTTTTCTTGATTGTAACATTGGGCTACCAATCGAACTTTGTTCCTAAGAACTATACCATTTTCATCCATTTTATTTCTAAAAATCTATTTTGTACCGATAATTGAGTGTTCTTTAGGATTTGGGACTAAAGTCTAAATTTTGTTTTTTCAAATTGGTTTAGCTCTTCTTGCATAGTCAAGATCCAAAATTCATCATTTTTGGCTTTCTCAAAGAGTTTTGGTTCAGTTTGGAAAATGGATGCTAAATTACCACAAACATTATGTAGAGAGGAATGAGTTTTGATACCTTGCGATGGATCACTAATGATAAGATCTTTTGGATGACTATGAGCATACCTTCACTCTTTAGGTAGGTCTGAATTTTTTGGATTTTCAGATTCTGCTATCTGTTGGACTATGTTTTGTTGTGAATTTGAAACTTTCTCTTGATTTAGCTCTTTTTTTTCCTTGATAAAGGTATCTTCCATACCTTTTTCTATATCTAAAAGGTTATCCACATAGAATTCCTTTGAAGAATCAAGGTTAGTTTCATCAAAAATAACATGTAAAGATTCTTCAACAACTAGGGTTCTTTTGTTGAAAACTCTATACGCTTTGCTAGGTATAGAATATCTTAAAAAAATACCTTCATCAGATTTTGCGTCGAACTTGTCCAAAAGTTATTTGTTATTATTTAAAATGAAACATTTGCACCCAAAGGCGCGAAAATAACTGATGTTAGATTTTCTAACATTCCATAGCTCATATGGAGTTTTCTTGAGAAAAACTCTTATGATAACTCTGTTTATGATAAAACTGTTAGAGTTGGTATACTGAAAATCATATTTTTAGTACTTAATTTTAGTTTTAATAAAATTAGTTTTTTATTTTATGAGAATCTTTATGAGCAATGTATGTATATCATTTATTTGTTATGTATGAATATCCGACATTCTATATAGTATTAATCTGATGTGTAGAGTACGGCTTATACACAGAAGATCAGATTTTAGGTTCTTGCAGAATATAAGTTTTATGTTTACAGTTTAGATGAAAATTGACATACCATCGGTACGACTGTGGCACAGAGTTTTAGTAGGTCTGTCTTGGTTACGGGAAACAGATAATAGCATCATCTATTGTTCCGACTCACTTTGCCAGTACACTTTGTGTGTATTGAACGGGACATTTGGGGTAATTAATTTAGTACTGACTACTGACTATATAAATTA
>JAUMHN010370946.1:0-17181 GCA_032360265.1 Heliamphora ciliata | reverse complement strand
ATGTCCATTTCCATCTAAACTGTGAACATAAAACTTATATTCTACAAGAACCTAAAATCTGATCTTCTGTGTATAAATCGTACTCTATACACCAGATTAAATACTTTACAGAATATCAGACATCCATGCATAATATTAAAAAAATGATATACATACATTACTCATAAAGATTCTCATCAAATAAAAAATTAATTTTATTAAAATAAATTTAAATACTAAAAATATAATTTTTAGTATACCAACCATAACAGATATTTTCACTACAATCAGGCCTGGCACTAAGAAAAGCTATGTCTAGTATTTCTCAGAAGGCAGAACGAACATGGTAATTTCTGTTTACTGGTTGTGGAAATATGTTTAGCGGTGTTATCTACCGGTACCTAGTGTGTAGATATAGATACGGAAGCCACTAATCATATCTGTAATTCATTGCAGGGGTTCTAGAAAATCCGACAACTTAGTCATGGGGAGATTTACCTACATATGGGCAATAATACAAAGGTAACAGTAGTTACAGTAGGAGATGTCTCTCTCAGTTTTGGTAGAGATCGAGCTTTAATATTGAGATATTATCTTTAAGTACCTGCCATTTGAAAGAACTTAGTTTCTATTTCTAGATTTGTTAAAAATGGATATTTGGTTTATTTTAATAACTCTGTGGTTATTAAAGATAATAAACAGGTTATTTGTTCTCATACATTAGTGAATGATCTTTATATTATTACTCTAATTTTCCTACACTGCAACTGATTGAAACGAATAATACATTTATTTTACCGTATAAGACAAAGTTTCTTTATTTAATGAACCAAACGTTTCTTTGCCACTTACGCTTTGGTCATATTAAACTAAAAAGGATAAAAAGATTGGTAGCAGATGGACTTTTGAGTTCATTGGAAGTAGAGGCACTTTCAGTCTGTGAATTTTGCTTAGAAGGCAAAATAACTAAGATGCCCTTTTCGGCCAAAGGCTATAGAGCTAAAGAACCGTTGGAGCTAGTTCACTATGATGTTTGTGGTCCTATGATAATCCGGGCTAGAGGTGATTTTGAGTACTTCATCTGTTTCATTGATGATTACTCAAGGTATGGATACATTACCTGATGCACCATAAGTCTGAATGCTTTAAGAAATTTAAAGAATTCAAGGCAGAGTCAGAGAAGTGTCTGAGTAAAAGTATCAAATCAGTACGATCTGACCATAGTGGGGAATACCTCTTTGGAGAGTTTAAGAACTACTTGTCATCAGAGGAGATTACATCCCAGTTAACTGCACCTAGTACTCCGCAGCAGAATGGTGTAGCAGAAAGAAAGAATAGGATTCTTGTGAAAATGGTAAGTTCCATGATGAGTTATTTAGGTTTATCCAATTCGTTTTGGGGGCTCGCTTTAGAGACAGCGGCTTACATTCTGAATTTAATACCTTCTAAGTCAATACATTCTACTCCCACAGAATTGTAAACCTGGCGTAAGCCTAGTTTGAAATACATTCAGATTTGTGGGTGTCCAGCACATGTGCTGAAAGGGAACGCGGGTAAGTTGGAACCAAGGACAGAAATCTATTTTTTGTAGAGTATCCCAAGGGAATGAAGGGTGGATTATTTTATAATCCTAAGGATCATAAAGTCATTGTTAGCACCAATGTTTGATTCTTAGAAGAAGATTATACTATGGATCACAGGCCCAAAAGCAATATTGCTCTGGAATAACTGAGAAAAAATACTAGTAGAACGAGAGAATAAGTCACTGATATCTCATTACCTCGTCGTAGTGGAAGGATTATTGGGACATATGCAAATCAAGAACATGGTGCTAATGCATAGAGTTCTAATTCTGCATAGCGTGTTACTACTAGTACATAGACACAAGTAGTGCCTCGTCATAGTGGGAGGGTTGTTAATTAACCTGACCGGTATATGCTCTTGGGAGAATCTTTTGACAGGATCTCAGCAGAACTGGATACCGAGCCCTATAACTACAATGAAGCACTTTAAGACAAAGTTGTAGATCTTTGACAAAGGACTATGAATTCAGAGATGAAATCTATGTATTCTAATCAGGTCTGGAAACTTGTAGAACCACCCGAAGGGATAAAACATATTGGATGCAACTGGATCTACAAGAGAAAGTGAGGAGCAGACATGAAGGTTGAAACCTTCAAAGTTAGGCTTGTTGCTAAAGGGTTCACTCAGAAAGACGGGATCGATTATGAGGAAACCTTTTCGTCGGTAGTCATGCTTAAGTCTATCTGAATTCTCTTATCCATTCCTGCTCATTTCGATTACAAAATCTGGCAAATCGATGTCAAGACAGCTTTCCTTAACGGAAGTCTTAACGAGTGTATCTATATAATATAACCAGATAGATTCATTGTAAAGGGCCAAGAACACATGTTATATAAGCTTAAGAGGTCAATTTATGGACTTAAGCAGGCATCGAGATCTTAAAACACTCAGTTTGATCAAGCCATTAAGTCTTATGATTTTGATTAAATTCCAGATAAGTCCTGTGTGTACAAGAAGCATGACGAAAGTGTGGTCATCTTCCTAGTACTTTATGTAGATGATATCTTGCACATCGAAAACGATGGAGGGGCATTATCTGCGATTAAAGTACGGTTATCTGGACAATTCGATTTGAAGGACTTGGGAGAAGTCAATCACATCCTTGAGATCAAGCTTATACGAGATCGAAAACAAAGGATGTTGGCTTATTACAAGCAAAACATATCGATGATATCCTTGCTCGTTTTTTCATGTAGGATTCCAAGAAAGGATTTTTCTCTTTTAGGTATGGAATCACTCTATCCAATAATCAATATCCTAAGACACCTGATGAGATAGAGAAGATGAAGGCAATTCCTTATGTTTCGACAGTAGGAAGGCTCATGAATGCTATGTTTTGCATGCTTTGCACTAGACCCGACATCTGCTTTACCGTTGGCATGATTTACAGATATCAGTCTAATCTAGGGCAAGAGTATTGCACTGCGATAAAGAATATAATCAAGTACCTAAAAAGGACTAAAGATTATATGTTAGTTTATCAGGCAGACAGTCTAGTACTTTTGGGGTTCACAGACTCAGATTCTTAGTCAGATATAGAGCTTGCATCAGGAGACAACGTTACAGATCCTTTAAAAAGAAGTTACCAGCTAAGACCTTTTATAGTCATGTAGAGGGCATGAGAGTCAGATGTATAGCAGCATGATTTTGAGTATAAGTGAGAGATTATTAGGGTTGGTATACTGAAAACCATATTTTTAGTATTTAGTTTTATTCTAATAAAATTAATTTTTCATTTTATGAGAATCTTTATGAGTAATGTATGCATATCGTTTCTTTGTTATACATGGATATTCAATATTATGTATAGTATTTATTCTGCTATGTAGAGTACGATTTACACACAAAAAAATTAGATTTTAGGTTCTTGTAGAATATAAGTTTTATATTCATAGTTTAGATGAAAATGGACATACCATTAGTACGACTGTGGCACGGAGTTTTAGTAGGCATGTCTTGGTTACGGAAAATAGATAATAGCGTCGTCTATTATTCCGACTCTCTGTGCCAGTACACTTTGTGTGTAATGAACAGGACATTTGGGGTAATTAATTTTATACTGATTATATAAATTAATTCACACCCCAATATTATTATAAATAGTGCTTATCCTCTTAATTTTGAAATAATTATGGATTTACATATATTTTATATCCGTTATTTTGATTAATTTGAGGGTACAATCTTATATAGGTCTATATTCTCGGTGAGTTGAATAGCGGCATTATTTATATGGAAAATATTAGTTATTGACAGAATTCACGTCCCGAAAGATCGGGATTGACGATACCCCCTTAAGAAAGCATATAAGTTTTGACCGGGCCAAACCCTACAAGTGAATTTAATTATCCGACAGTCAAATAAATTAAGCGGAAGGGTTTAAGAAATATCAAGATGATGAATAAATTAAATTGTAATTAATTAAATTTAATTAGCAGGTATCGAGAATCTTAACGTGGGGAGAAATGGTAAGCATTTAATAATCGGAGTTCAATGCTATATGGTCTAGAGATTATGGGTCAGAGTGTAATTATAGTTCTTTAGTGGTGTGAACTGTAATTCAGTATTTTATAAAAATTACAGAAACCACAACTGATTTTCCATAATTGTAGATACTGCTATGAGGTTTTCTTAATTGCAAAATTCGCTGATATGTGTCTGTGTTCTACTAGAAGTCTTACTCATAATTACTCCCCAGGTCCCTGCTATAGCCCTATATATATGCAGGTAGGCTGAACCAGTTTCATAACTTGTCTTCTAAGATTAAAGCTGTCTTGGTTCTGCCGATACGAGTTCTCGGAAGATTATAGCCCACACCATATCCGTGAATCGCATAAGGGAATACAGTAGAAGATCTGACAAGAGTTTCAACTCGGATTCAAATCGTAGTTGAAGATTCGACCGGTAAAAAGGTATTCTTTTAAATTAATTTCGGATGCACGAGTTTTATTTTGATCGTTCGTCATCAAAAATTTTATCTGGAGCCCGTTTTGGCGATTGCCCGTCCAATTAATCTTTTTCGTTAATCGTTTACAAAAATAAAGATCTTGACAATCTTGCTTCCAACACGACCGACATAGTGAATGATACTAGTCCAAGTACATCCCTCCTTGTATTATCAAAAGCCCGAACTCCTTGATTACTGGGCGTGAAATGATCCGGCTTCATTCCCAGGAAGACTGTAGTTCTGAGTGGGTAGACATTCAATGCTGAACCATTGTCAATAAGCATTACTGGAACCCACTTCTCTAGATACTTGACGGTGATGTGCAACGGCTTATTGTGACTTCTCCCTTCTAATGGTAAATCTTTATCAGACAAAGAAATCACTTTAGGCTCTACAGTTGGCAGTATCAACCCAATCAACTATTTGCGAGTTGCGTCTATCGATACATTGGCCTTGTTTAAAACTTTCAACACGACTTGCCGTGCCGGTGTGAAGCCATAAACAGACCCCAGATGCTGATGTTGGCTTGAGTCTTTTTCAGCTGTTTCAATATAGTGTCATCTTCTTTTTCTTTCTCTTTCTCTTTTCCTTTCCTACTTGCTTGTCCCTTTTCTAATTGAGCCGGCTTGAAATGCCGCCCACTCTTAGTCAGATGTTCTATCCCTTTCTCAGGATCCTATAATCCTGGTATTGCATTCTCAGATTATCTAACCTTGACAACATGAGGAGAGCTTTCAAATTCCCACAAGTCGTCCAGATTGGCGCACTCTAATCTTCCCTTCCTTTCTTCTTCATCTTCTATTGTCCATGTGTTGTTGATATCATCTAGCTCCCAAATATCATCCCCGATGTAATCTACTTGCTGTTCCCGAGTGGCCCAAAAATTGGTCCATTCTTTCGCATCTGACTTTAGTATAATTTGAATCAACAAGTAAGATCGCATCTCATCAACAAAAACCTCTTCTTGGAAGAGTCAGGGAAGAGTGATCCCATATAGAGCATGCTCAAAACCATGTGGCCTCACCAGATAGTCTAAAGGACAATCATTGTCATCATTATGTTCTTCTTGGTTGTTGACCTGAACCACCATTTGATATCCTTCCCAAATATTGTCATTCCACTCTTCCATTATATTCCAACCATTTCCAGCCATAATCAGCGAGCAAGACAACTGATCCCCAATAGCTGAAACACATAGGGGTGGTAGATACTATTAGGGATGGTATACTAAAAATTATGTTTTTAGTATTTAATTTTATTTTTTAATAAAATTAATTTTTTATTTTATGAGAATCTTTATGAACAATATTTGTATATCATTTCTTTAATATTATGCATAATATCCAATATTCTGTATAATATTTAATTTGGTGTGTAGAGTATGATTTATACACTGAAAATCAGATTTTAGGTTCTTACAGAATATAAGTTTTATTTTCATAATTTAGATGGAAATAGACATACCATCGGTACGACTGTAGTACAGAGTTTTAATAAGTCTGGCTTTCTTACAAGGAACAGATAATAGCGTCGTCTATTATTCCGACTCTCTGTGCTAGTACACTTTGTGTGTATTGTGTTAGGGTTGGTATACTGAAAATTATATTTTTAGTATTTAATTAATAAAATTAATTTTCTATTTTACGAGAATTTATATGAGCAATATACGTATATAATTTTTTTGATATACATGGATGTCTAGTATTCTGTATAGTATTTAATCTGGTGTGTAGAGTACGGCTTACGCACAGAAGATCAGATTTTAGGTTCTTGTAGAATATAAGTTTTATGTTCACAGTTTAGATAGGAATGGACATACCATCGGTACGACTGTGACACAGAGTTTTAGTAGGCTTGTATTGGTTACGGAGAATAGATAATAGCGTCGTCTATTGTTCTGACTCTCTGTGCAAGTACACCTTGTGTGTATTGAACGGGACATTTGGGGTAATTAATTTTATACTGATTATATAAATTAATTCACACCCCCAAAGTAATTATAAATAGGGCTTATTCTCTTAATCCTGAAATAATTATTGATTTACATATATTTAATATTCATTATTTTGATTCATTAGAGGGTGCGATCTTATATGGGTCTATATTCTCGGTGAGGTAGATAGCGGTACTATTTATATGGCAAATATTAATTATTGAAAGAATTCACGTCCCGAAGGATCTGGATTGACGATACCCCCTTAAGAAAACTTATAAGTTTTGACCGGACCAAACCCTACAGGTGGATTTAATTCTTCGACGGTCAAATAAATTAAGCGAAATGACTTAAGGAAAAATATCAAAATACCGATTAAATTAAATTGTCAGTAATTAAATTTAATTGGTGGGTATGAAGAATCTTAACGTAGGGAGAAATGGTAAGTATTTAATAACAAGAATTCAATGCAAAAAGGTCTTGCGATTATGGGTCAGAGTGCAATTATAGTTATTTAGTGGTGTGAACTTTAATTCAATATTTTATGAAAATTGCAGAAATCGCTGCGACTTTCCATAATTACAGAAGCCGCTGGTATGTATATGTGTTCCAGTGGAAGTCTTACTCATAATTACTCCCCAGGTCCCTGATGTAACCCTATATATACGCGGGTAGGCTGAACCAGTTTTATAACTCATGAAATCATATTGTGTCTTTAAAGACTAAAGGATCTGGGTTTTGCCAGTACGAGTTCTTGATAGTTCGTAGCCCACACTACGTTCGAAGATCGCGTAAGAGATTACAGTAGAAGATCTGACTAGAATATCAACTCGGAATCAAATCGCAGTTGAAAAATAGATCGACAAAATGTATTCTTCTAAATTAACTTTGGTTGCACTGGTTTTATTTTGATCGTTCGTCGTCAAAAGTTTTATCTGGAGCCCGTTTCGGCGTTGGCCCGTCCAGTTAACTTTTTACTGAAAATCGTTTACAGAAATAATGATCTTGGCAGTATTGCCTCAAACATATTGAATGGGTTATTTGAGGTAATTAATTTTATACTGATTATATAAACTAATTCACACTCCGAGATTATTATGAAAAGTACTAATCCTCTTAATCTTGAAATAATTATTGATTTATGTATATTTAATAATCGTTATTTTGATTCATTAGATGGTGCAATCTTATATGGGTTGATATTTTTATTGAGTTGAATAACGGTATTATTTATATGGTGAATATTAATTATTGACGGAATCTACGTCTCCAATGATCGGGATTGGCGATACCCCCTTAAGGAAGCTTATAAGTTTTGACCGGGCCAAACTTGGTAGGTGAATTTGATTATCCGATGGTCAAATAAGTTAAGTAGAAGGGTTTAAGGAATATCAAGATGATGAATGAATTAAATTGTCATCAATTAAATTTAATTAGCGGGTATCGAGAATCTTAATGTGGGGAGAAATGTTATGCATTTAATAACAAGAGTTCATGCAAGTTGGCCTTGAGATTATAGGTCAGAGTGCAATTATAGTTCTTTAGTGGTGTGAACTGTAATTCGGTATTTTATAAAAATTACAAAAATCGCTGTAAGATTTTCATAATTATAGATACCGCTATGAGGTTTGCTTAATTGCAAAAATCGCTGATGGGTGCCTATGTTCCGCTTGAAGACTTACTCATAATTACTCCATAGGTCCCTGCTGTAGCCCTATAAATATGCAGGTAGGTTGAACCGGTTTCATAACTTGTCTTCTAAGACTAAAGTTGTCCAAGTTCTATCGATACGAATTCTTGATAGATTGTAGCCCACACTACATTCAAGAATCGCATAAAAGAATACAGTAGAAGGTCTGAGAGGAGTTTCAACTCGGGAACAAAATTGTAGTTGAAGATTTGACCGGTAAAATGTATTCTTCTAAATTAACTTTGGTTGCACGGGTTTTATTTTGATCATTTGACGTCAAAAGTTTTATTTGGAGCCCGTTTCAGTGTTTGTCCGTCTAGTTAATTTTTTACCAAAAATCATTTGCAAAAATAATAATCTTGACAGTTTTGCCTTTAACAATTGGTATTAGAGCCGTTTTATTTTTTGTTTACGGTTTATTGGGGCCGGATAATTTTAGAACTGTGTTAATTTGGTTTTGCAAGCGTTCTAATCTTGATTTTATGATCGTCATATTTTATTCATGTTTGATTGAATGGGTTTATATGATGATTATTTTTTTAATCATGGGGGTTGATCGTGATAGATCAAATATGAGCCTTCGGGACATATGATCGATGTAATAGCTAATTTTATGTTTTTAAATATTTTTTTAGATTATTTAAAAACAAGTTGAACATATTTAAGAACACGAAAAATGGAGGCGGCACCGGCGGTGGTTCCGATTTTTACGGGCTACGGATCACGGTAAGTTTTAATAGTTTTAAACATTTTTTTGATGAGTTTTTTGTAATATTTATGCATTAAAAACAGCATAAAAAACAAGTTAAAAATAGCAAGAAAAAATCACCAAAATAGCCTAGTTCTGAAGGCTTTGCCTGTGACAGTTCAGTGAAAGTTTTAATGATTTTTTGGGACTATTTTTTGAGCAATTTTTTAAACATAAAACAGTATTACAACATATCTTAAAAATTGTCCAAAAACAAGAAAAAAATTGAGCCAAAAGTAGTACAAAATAGGCAAAAAAAGGGGCAGTGGTGGCGGCGCCTAGCCTGTTAGGGGGCTATTTTAGGGCTATTTTCGAGACGTTCTTTGAAGTATTGTGTGGTTGGATATTCAAGCTATTTTTCTAGAAAAACGGGCACCAAAGAACCACCGAAAAAAGCCCCAACGGGCGGCGGTTTGAGCAGCGACGCTGGTGGGAGGCGGTAGTGGCTTGCAGGCATTTTTTCGATTGTTTTTTAGGCTATTCTCAAGCAGATTTTTTGATAAAAAGATTATACTTTTCAAGAGCTTTCTTTTGGTATAAAGTACGTCAAAAACGGAGTTCGGAAAAAGGTCGAAAAAGCCTCAGAAAGTTAGAGGTTTTAGGTTGCTGCGCTGGGGTGCAACGGTTGCAGCTTCAGGCCATTTTTTTGGCATTTTTTTGGAAAATTTTCCAGAAGATTTTTGGACAAAAAAATCTCATATTTTGATAGTTTTCCAACGGTATAAAACTTGTCGAAAACGGAGCTCAGATGAAGGGGCAAGAGCCGTCTGAAGTGGGCAGCCAAGGGCGGCGCAGGTCGTGGTCGACAGTTTTCTCTCTCTCGGGGTTATTTTGTTTTGATATTCTGATATGTTCGATACTGATACAATATATCAGTATATATCATAATGTATCAGGGAAGTCTGATACAATCAGGACACAAGAATTAGACTTGAAAGAAGATTATTATAACTTATCATTTGCGGGAGACTGAAAAGTTTTAGCGTTTCACTTATATCATAAAATCAGGATATATGCATATCGTGTTTATATATATATATATGAACTGCGTGGATGATAGCATATCTATTTTATTTATCCTGTTAATTTAATTAATTTGAAAATTTAATTTTAATTAAAATATTTCGTAATGAAAAATAAAATTAAAATTTTTTAATTAATTAATTTTAATTAAATGAAAAACCTTAGATATTTTATTTTTTACAAAATATTACGTTTAAGTTGATATTTCATAAAATTGGATATCTTGAAAAAACGTGAGAATTACTTTCGGGTTTGGAATTAATTAAATGGAAAAATATTTAATCAAAATAAATTATTATTTTTTTAAAAATGTGGATCGAAAAATAAAATAAATAAATACCTTTAATCAATACCTTAGCTGAAAAGCTGGACGAAAAATTGTGCATTTATTAAATTTTATTTGTTACGTATTTAAACACGAAAAGATAGTTTGCTAAACTAAAATCTTTAGAATCTTGTACACGGAAAAATATTTGATTCTTTCAGATCGTGTGGTTTAAAAATTAATAAATTTATTTTAATTAAAATTTTTTTTATAACCCTCAAAGATGTTTTAAAAATTCAAGTAGGAGAGAGAATTTATTCACAGATAAATCATGCGGTCTCCATCACCAGTTTGTAGGCAATGCAATTAAACTCTACGTGCCGGCAGTAAGGCCTTCCTTCCTAACGAACTGATTAATTTTCGTATCGCCAGTACAAACTTCTTTTAGGGATAATTCTAGATAATTGTTAATGTGGATTACTTCTCCAATTGAAGGATTCATTACGAAGCGATTGATTTGGGATTAGGTGATGGTTAACACTTAACTGTATATAATAGTATCCTCTCCATCTGAGTCACGGCTATTATATACTAAATCGATGCAATGTCAGCTATTTAATTGTACTTGGTAAGGTCAGTTGCCTAAATAGTAACAATTAAAAGAAATTGACCTGTCTGGTCTTACGAAGATAGTAGACGTCCTCCCAACGAGGCATGCTATTCTTAGGTTATTAGGCTGTTGGCGAATTAATTTTAAAATGATAGAGAGAACTAAATTAAAATGAATTCAAAGTTTTATTCATCATAATTAACGGTATTTTAATTATGTGATTCTCAGAAATAAAATGGCTTTCAATTCACTCACGGTTATATTCAAAGAAAACAAACTAATGGAATCAAATTTTGTTTAGTGAAAAAGTAACTTGGATATAGTTTTAACTAACAAGGGTATTCCTTTAATACCAAGAAATGTGTTTGTTTTTGAAAAAATTCTTCCTCTCTGCCGAAAGGCATGAAGAAGAAAAAAGTTCAGAAACAGGGAAACACAGTTTTTAGGATAGTTAGTGGGCCACTAACTCGTGTGAAAAAGTCGAAAGGTAGATGTTTTCATTACAACCAGACACGACACTGGAAAAAATTATGTCCAGTATTTCTCAAAAGGCAGAACAATCTGGGTAATTTTTATTCACTGGTTGTAAAAATATGTTTAGCAGTGTAATCTACCGGTACTTGGTGTGTAGATACAGGAGTTACTAATCGTATCTGTAATTTTTTGCAGGGGCTCTTAGAAACCCGATAATTTAGTTATGAGGAGATTTACCTGCATATGGGCAATAATACAAAAGTAACAGTAGTTGCAGTAGGAGATGTCACTCTCAGTTTTAGTAGAGATTGGGTCTTAATATTGAGAGATTGTTTTTATGTGCATTCCATCAAAAGGAACTTAGTTTTTGTTTATGGATTGGCTAAAGACGGATAATTGATTTATTTTAATAATGCTGTGGTTATTAAGGATAATAAATGGGTTATCTGTTCTGGTACATTGGTGGATGATCTTTATGTTATCACTCTAATCTCTCATACACTGCAACTAACTGAAACGAATAACATATCTAATTTACCATATAAGAGAAAGTTTCTTTTTTTAATGAAATAGACGTTTCTTTTATACTTACACTTGGGTCATATTAATCTAAATAGAATAAATAGACTGGTAGCAAATGGACCTTTGAGTTCATTGGAAGTGAAGGTACTTTTAGTCTATTAATCTTGCTTAGAGGGTAAGATGACCAAGAGGTCCTTTTTGGTCAAAGGCTATAGAGCTAAAGGACCATTGGAGCTGGTTCAGTCTAATATGTGTGGTCTTATGACAATCCGGGCTAGAGGTGGCTATGAGTACTTCGTTAGTTTCATTGATGACTACTAAAGGTATGGATACATTTACCTGATGCACCGTAAGTCTGAATACTTTGAGAAATTCAAAAAATTTAAGGTGGAGGCGGAGAAGCGTCTGTATGACTCGGATTCGGAGATTTTTGGAAAATAGTAAAAAATATGAGAATTCAAAGATGTTTGAAAAATCTTTTAACACGTTGAAAATCAAATTTTGAAAACTTATTTTTATTGAAAATAGAGTCGCCACTTAGTTTTTGAGAAAAAACTAAGAAAAACAAAAATGGCTTACTGATCTTAGAAACGTGAACCAGAGAAAGAGGGTCCGGGGACCAAGGTACGAAACGGGGAAGGTGTTAGGCACCTCGTTCGCCCAACCGTAAGGTTGGTCTCTACTAATCACTATTGATTCTTTAATATCATTTCTCAAATGCATGCAAATAAAAAAAATGGAGGCAAAGATAGAACATCCAAAATTAAATATGAAAAATACATAAAATATGTACATAACACTCCGAAACGCATAAACGTCAAAGAAAAAATCCTAAATTCTATGGCATGAAATTTCTATCTAAAAGATACATGAAATATACCCACATGCGATATTATTTAAACAATCTAAATTAACATGATTTGGTTAAAGGAATAAAATGCTAAAGTTGCTAAAATTACCTAAACACGGATTGCAAGAAAAAATAAGCTAGAGGTTCGATTTTAAAGAAAATGACCAAAATATGTATAATGCCAAAGCAAACTAGGTATAAAATAAACTGGGTAAAAAAAAGGAATAAACTAAACTAGATAGAAAATAAACTAAGTAGAAATGAGAAATGCATACAAAAGAAATTATTAACAGAAAATTTGCTAACAAAAGGAAAGAGAGGGTTTTATATTTAAAGAGAAATTAAAGTTCCAAAAGAAAATAAAAAGATTTGACAAAATAAGAAAGGTAAAAAATGCAATTAAGAAGGAAATCTAATTATTTACATAAAAGATGAAAGAATGCTAAAATATATTTTTATGATTTTTGCGCTTAGTTAATAGAAGAAAAGAAAAGAAAAATATTATAGAAGAAAAGTTAAGCAACAAAGGAAGATTTTAAAATAAAAAGAAAATTTAGTTATTAACATTTTACATTTTAAAAAATAATAAAAAAAATAAAAGAAAGAAGTGACATAAAAATGGTAATTGAGTTTTAACTATTATGAAAAAAGAAAATTATGATGTTAGTGAAAATCAACTTAGAAGCCTTTTTTTTGGGGGGATTTTTGGGTTTAGTAAAAGAAATACTATATAAAGAAAATTAAGTTTACTTCAACAGAAAAGAAAAGAGAAAATGTAACTTTTAAAAGGAATTTAGATTAATAAAATGCTAGAAAAAGAAATTACACTAACATTAAAAGGAATGGAAAAAGAAGATGAAAAATAAAAAAAACTAGCAAAGGAAAACTAAATTAATGCTTAAACTTAAAAAAAAAAAAGAAAGCAAAGAAAGTGGAGCATTAGTATTAAAGAAAATATGATTGATAATAAAGGAAGATAGAATGCTACATTAAAAGAAAAGAAAATGCTAGAAAGATACATTACATTAAAAAGAGAAAATACAAAATAACTACTAGAACATTAAATTAATGCTTAAAAAAGAAAATAAAGAAAAAGAAAATGAAAATAAAATGTACTAGCTAGAAATGAAACATTTAACTAAAAGACATTAACAATAAACTATATTACAAGAAAATGAAATAGGATACTATTCAAAGTAAAGAAAAAGAAAATGAATGCTAGAATGTTAAATTAATGTAAAAGAAAAAAAAAAGAGAATAAAATACTAGAATTTAAATGAATGTAATATTGACTATTACAACTATTTTATGTAAGTGCATTGGATTATAACAATTAACAACATTAATTAGTTGTAATTGTCAAAGTATGTTAGCACTATCTCAATGAATTAATTAAAGGAAATAACAAATGTATTTAGTGTGAATGTGAGGAAATTAATAACTAAAGAAGTAGAGAAAACAACTAAATTATATTAAGTAAACGAGATTAATTATATAAATGGAAAGAATAGGTAATTTGAAATTGAATTTTAACCTAGTTTCTCCAAAAGAGAGGAAATGGAGCTAGAAAGACTGGGAATCCAAATAAGGTATCTAAATCGTGGAATCCTTAAATTGGGGAATGTGCTTCAATCCTCGGATGGTGATTCCAAGCTAGGGCTTCAAATGTAGGTATTGGAGGATCGAGACTCGGTATTTCGATAGGGTTTCGGTGTCGGGGCTTAGAATTGCTCGGCGTCTCGGCAGAGTTTCACTCACTAACCTCACACTCAAATTCTCTCCCTGAAAAATGTACCAGAGGTACGATATTTATGGAGTTTATCAACTAATGAAATGTTGTCACGTTTTAGGGACACGTCAAGCCATTTGGAGTTGGCGGTCGCCATAATGCATGCTGGCGGTCGCAATGTTTTTGAAAGGTTCCACAAAGTTCTATGGCGGTCGCCATTATTGTAGTTGGTGGTCGCCATGATTGGAGGTGGCAGTCACCACTTTTGGCTAGGATTTCTACAAAATTCTATAGCGGGCGCTATGATGAAAGTTGGCAGTCGCCTTACTTGGGCAGCAAGTTTCGATGGTTCGACAAAATTTCATTGGTTTGAAGGTTCTGGGTTCAATTACCGAGCTTGGATCACCTTCCGAGGATCGTACTGAGACACTATTCCACCTGTTTTCATCATCGAATTCGCCTAAGATTAGGCGGGGTCAAATTGGGGTGTCAACAGTTGCCCCACTTTGATATAACTTGGATAGCAACGCGTGAAGCAGGTTGTATCAAAGACCCAGAGATAACAGCCATTTAACCGAGACGTCAATATTAGGCCACAAACACACAAGCATGTATATGATGTTGGTCGTACTCGAATTTTTATCGAGCTGCCTACGTACTCCCTTTTGCTAGGGATCAGACCAGAACGTAATTCATGGGGCAAAATGCATAACAAGTATAGTATAATGTAGATATAATGCGAGTCAGTTTAAGCTCATGATGAGGACCGAGTCAGTTTAGGGTCATGAGGAGGACCGAGTCAGTTTAGGGTCATGAGGAGTACCGATGAGTCAGTTTAAGGTCATGAGGAGGACCGAGTCAGTTTAGGGACATGTGGAGGACCGAGTCAATTTAGGGTCATGAGGAGGACCAACGAGTCAGTTTTAAGGTCATGAGGAGGACCGAGTCAGTTTAGGTCATGAGGAGGACCGGAGAGTCAGTTTAGGGTCATGAGGAAGACCGATGAGTCAGTTTAAGGTTATGAGGAGGACCAATGAGCAAAATATCAAACTAAAAAGTCGAGTTAAGACCTAAAGATTTGAAACGAGGGATAAAAATAATTAAAAGTCAAGTTGCGGCTTAAAATTAAATTTATCGGAAAGGATAACCACGACTTAATAGGTTCAGTTAGGACATAAAAATTCAGAACGGGACGCGAGTTAAAAGCCAAGTTATGGCTAAAAACTAGAATTATCGGACGGGGAAAACATCTTAAAAAGATAAGGGTTTAAAACACGCAGAATTATTTTTGAAATTATTTCTAAACACACAAAATTTTCTTGAAGTATTTTTCTCTATTTTTCTCTCTCTTTTTTTTTTTTTAAGAAACACCTGGGATTATAAAATTATTTTTATAAAGAACACTCGGGAGAGTTATTCTTAAGGAAACTTGTTATTTTGTTGAAAGTCGTTTTTTTTTGCTAAAACTTTTCTCGAAACATTTTTTAAGAAACATTTGAGATTATAAAATTATTATTATTATTATTATTTTTTTTTTAAAAAAAAATTCTAAAGATTATTTTTAGAAGAATATGCTTTTAATGAAAAATAATTATAAATTTTATGTTTTCTAAAATTATTTATTATTATTATTATTATTTTTAATAAAATGTACGCAAAAACATGTATTAAAAAAAAAAACCAAACAGCCTATTCCCAAACCCTAAAATGTCATAATGGCAGTCTGACACCACGTGACTTTTGGCAACCTGGCGGTCGCCAAGCCCAAACCCTTCGGAAGTGGCGGTCGCCAAATAAGATCCTCATGAACCTAGCGGTCGCCATGTGTCTGTTCATGTACATGGCGGCCGCTCCCGTTGGAGTTGGTGACCGCCAACTCCAGGCACGCATAAGGCTTTTATAGGCGCGCGAATCTGGTTCATTCTCTCATATCTCACTCTCTCTCTAGCTTTCAAATGCTCTCAAACTCTCTCAAGTTTTCAAACTTTTCCTTTGTTCTTTTCTTACTTCCCAAACTCACACGATGTTCTCTTTGCTTTTAGTGATCCCCTTCTTCTTCATGGCGGGCCAAGGCCATGAGGATGATGATCTAGGGGCACGATGGGGCCTTACTGCTACTGGGAGCTCTTTCATAGCTGCTCTCGGGAGTACGTCCACTAGCCTTCCTGCTGGTGGGGTTACTTCTACGCAGCCTACTGCCGCGATGGACGCCCTTGTTTTTTAGGCGGAGCGTGCCTCCCGCCGTGTTGCTGAGGAGGAGGCGAAAACAGCTGTTGAGATGCAGGCGGCTGCTGATGCTGCTACAGAGGCCGCTGTGGTTGCTTTCTTGGACTTCAACACTAGAGAGGGTCATCCAGCACCCTTCGACCCTCACACATATTCTCCACTACCTCATCATGTAGTTCCGCGCGGGATGAGACGCTACGAGCCTCCGGCTGATGCTGTCGTAGCCGACATTCTTTTGCGGGAGCCCAACCATCATATGTCTCGTCAGCGCCCATCGGTAGGTTTTTTAAACTTGCTGTTTAAATACCAAAGCATGTTGTATGGTATGGCAAACGTAGACGCATGCCTAGGATCTCCTCAGATGATATGATAATGTGTTGTGACATGATGATAATGATGTATGATGAATGATGATTGGGATTTTGAATTTAGCTTAGGTACCTTTGCATTGGAGATTAAAACAGTAGGGATACTTAGGATTTTGAACAAACACTGAAAATGGGCAATTATTTTAAAATTAAAAGGCTTGAATTTTATTTTGGAAAAAACACAAATCTAGGGGGGGATTTTTGTTTTTGTTTTTGTTTTTGTTTTTGTTTTT
>JAUMHN010370836.1:0-17182 GCA_032360265.1 Heliamphora ciliata | reverse complement strand
ATCAGGGCGACTGGCAATAAGATACAAGAGGCTACCTATCATACTGCGATACAAGGTCGGGTCAACGTCCTTTCCATCCAAGTCTTTACCGAGTTTGATACTAGTGCTCATAGGTGTACAGAATTCCTTGATAGTTTCAAGGCCAAACTTTTTAACTAAGTCGTGAGCATACACAGATTGGGATATAAAAATCCTATCTTTCAATTGCCTCACATGGAACCCCAAGAAATGACTTAGTTCCCTAACAAGACTCATATGAAATTCATGACTCATCTCGGCACCGAAGTTGTGAGAAAGATGATCAGATGTGGAACCAAACACAATGTCATCGACATAGATTTTGGTGATGAGCAAATCATCCTCAATCTTCTTGAAAAAGAGAGTCCGATTAGCTCCCCCTCGAATAAAGCCAAAATTTAAGAGATAATCAGTGAGCCTTTCATACCAAGCCCGAGGGGCTTGCTTAAGCCCGTATAAAGCCTTTCTGAGCCTATACACATGTCGAGAATTGTGAGGATCTTCAAACCCACGTGGTTGCTCAACTTAGACTTCCTCTTGAATGACACAATTGAGGAAAGCGCTTTTAACGTCCATTTGGTAGAGCTTGAAGTGACGACAACAAGCTATGGCAATTAGAAGTCGAATGGACTCTAAGCGAGTTACGAGAGCAAATGTCTCATCGAAGTCGATTCCTTTTATTTGTGAATACCCCTGTTCCACGAGCCTAGCTTTGTTTCTAACCACAATCCCATGTTCATCACATTTATTTTTAAAGATCCACTTTGTTCTGATGATATTAATGTGATTGGGTCGAGGGACAAGGTACCATACTTCATTTTTATCAAATTATTAAAGCTCTTCTTGCATAGCAATGATCCAATTTTCATCGCTAAGAGCTTCTTCAATCCTCTTAGGTTCAACAAGGGAGGTATAGCAAATGTAAGTGATTTCATTTTTATTTTGAGCTTTTCTCTTAGTCAACATGCTATCCCGAGAGTTTCCAATGACAAGATCTAGAGGATGATTTAATTTGACCCTAGCCAAAGGTCCTTTGGTGTGCAAGGGTGATCTCTCATCTTGAAGAGTCGGTTCACTAACATTGGATGCTTCAATTTCCATAGGGTCAGTCTCAGGTGCTTCACACAAAGTATCTGTGATGGAATGATCATAAGAGTTTGAACTCTCCCCCTCAAACTCATCCCAAATTTGTTCATTAGGAGATGAGTTCCTTTCACGCACAGTAGAGTCATCGACAACGACATTTGCAGACTCTATGAGAGTCGAGGTTCTCAAGTTGTACATACGATAGGCTCTACTATTAGTGGATTATCCTAGAAAGATCCCCTCGTCACTCTTAGAATCAAATTTTCCCAAGGACTCACTATCCCGAAGGATATGACATTTACTACCAAACACTCTAAAGTATTTGACATTAGGCTTTTTTCCATTCCAGATTTCATAGGGTGTATGAGAGGTTCCCGGCCTCAGATACACTCTATTGATGATGTAACAAGTAGTACTGACAGCCTCTGCCCAAAAGTTTCTAAGGACATGCTTGGCATGAAGCATAACTCTGGCTATTTCCTGCAGAGTTCTATTTTTTCTTTCTATGACCCCGTTTTGTTGTGCAGTCCGAGGAGTAGAAAATTCTTGCTTAATACCTTTCTCATCACAGAATTTTTTCACCTCGGAGTTTTCAAACTCCCTACCATGGTCACTTCTAACACAGGTTATGGAATAACCCTTTTCATTTTGAACTATTTGACACAAGATTTTAAAGTAACCAAAGGTATCGGACTTTTCCCTCAAGAACCCAACCCAAGTGTACTAAGAGTAGTCATCCATGATTATAATGATGTATTTTTTACCCCCAAGGCATTCAGTTCTAGAGGAACCCATCAAGTCCATGTGTAAGAGCTCAAGGGGTCTAGTAGTGGCAACAGGATTTGTCTTTTTGTGTGTGCATTTAATTTGTTTTCCTTTTTGACAGTCACCACACACCAGACCTATTCCACTGGCTAATTTGAGAACCCCCTTTATGAGTTCATTTTTAGTGATTTTTGACAGATAAACAAAGTTAATGTGCCCCAATCTTTGGTGCCACATTTCAACTTCATTGAGTAAGATCCTGTTGCAAAGAAGTTCAGATTTGGGTATGATGCAATAACAGTTATCAAAAGATCTAACACCTTTAACAATGCAGATACCAGATGAATCAATTATAGAACAATCATTTTAGGTAAAGTAAACATTATGAGAGTTGTAACAAAATTGACATATACTCAGAAGATTTGCCTTTAGCCCCTCAACATAGAGCACATCCTCAAGATTTGGAATGCCAGGGGACTTGATCACCCCTTTTCCAGCAATCTTTCCCTTGTTCCCATCACTAAAAGTGCCATTTGCTCGAGAGTATTCTTCAAAACTAACAAATAAGAATTTATCTCCTGTCATATGACGAGAACATCCACTATCCAAATACCAAAGAGAAGTATTATGCATTTTTAAAGCAGTGTGAGTAACAAGGCAAACATTTAATTTTCTCCTCCAGGATTGTTTATGGGATTGGTCAGATGAATTTTTAGTGTGCTTCAACTTCTCAGTTAGGTTCATGTTATGATGAGGTGAGCGGTGGTCGAGATTCCTAACCTGATCATTACTCATCCTGCGAGGTATCTTGAAGGAGCTCTCCATAGTCAAGGATAACTTGTCAATCTTAAAAACAAGATAGGAGGATTGAGCGGCTAGGACATCATACTCTTTACCTACCTGTCTAGTTTGAGTTTATCTAATGGGTCTTCCAATAATGGGTTGACCACTAGAACTTTTCTTAGTAGTCTATCTTTTTAGACGATAGCAATTTGATCTTATGTGACCTTGGAGACCACAGTGGTGACACGTGGGAGCACTCATTTTCCTTTGAACATGATTAACATCCTTAACATTTTCATTCTTTATGATAGGAGAGGGAAGAGAGCTAGAAGCACTGATGAACATAACTTTCTTAGGATCACTAGAGATCTTGGGTTTTAATGAAGAAGGATCTAAATAGCCGAGACCACTCTTGTCTCTAAAAGAGGAGGGCAACTCGGTGATTCGAGTGGCTGCTTCATTACTTTTCATTATCGAGCTAGCTTCATAGAAGTCTTTCTCAAGGTCAGAGATCCTAATCCTTGTGTTAGTCAATTCTCTATGATACTCAAGTCTCTCTTTCTCAATACTAGCAAATTTGTCAGCTAGGTTCGCCTTTGAAGACTTGATGTTGTTGATTTCTAAGTTCTTCTCGCTCAGTTCACTCTTGAGAAAATCATTTTCTTTTTCTAAAGATTTAGATTTGGACTTAACCTTTAATTTCTCCTTTTTGAGTTTCAAGCACTTTTTGACAAGCTCATCATAAGTTTCATGAATGGACTCAATTTCATCTTCCTCATTATCCCCTTCCCTTCACTAGTCTCATTTAGGGACTCGAAGTTCAAAGACTCGTCAATCCCAGCACTCTCACTTGAGAGTTTTCGGTCAATGGAGGTCTCAGGAGGATCTGGGGAGTTTAAGGTAGCAACAAGAACAGCAAGATTAGATTTTTCAATCTTATCTTTAGGACTACTTTGTTCAGTTTCTTCTTCTTCATTGTCATCATCCCAGGTGACAGTGAAACTCTTTCTTTCTTTCTTCTTCAGGGTATTGGCACACTCGGCTTGAAAATGACCAAACCCATGACATTCATAGCATTGGATTCCTTGAGGTCTTTTAGAATTTTGAGGAGTTCCACGTTTACCACTTCTACTAGAGATAAATTTCTTGTTAGACACGGGGAACATAGAAGAAGATTAGTTAGAATTGTTTTCCCTTTTGAACCTCACAAATTTTCTTAATTTTTTAGCCAACATGGCAACTTCTTCCTCATCTAGCTCATCCTCATCATCATTACTCCCATGGTCGTCAACAGCGGAAGATTTAAGGGCCATTCCTTTACTCGAGCTGGAAGAGATTTTCTTACTAGACAGATGATTGATCTCATAGGTTTGAAGCTTGCCTACATGTTCTTCAACTTTTAAAGAGTCAATATCATGACTCTCTTCATAGGTCGTGACTTTAGGTTTAAACCTCTCAGGCAAGGATCTAAGAATTTTTCAAATGACTTTAGAAGGTGAAAGAGGTTCTCCTAAACCAAAGAAGCAGTTAACAATTTCGCTTAGCTTACAGTAAAATTGGTCAAAGGATTCATGTTCAGTCATTCTTAGTTCCTCAAACCTGGTAGTCAACATCTGAAGTTTAGAGCTCTTAACAGTTTGTGTTCCCTCGTGAGTCACCTGTAGGATATCTCATGCTTCCTTAGCAATCTCACATTGAGAGATACGACTAAATTCTCCTAGATTTAGAGCATTGTGAATAGCACCTAAGGTTTTGTAATTGTAGTCTGGACACTCATTATCAATCGGAGTCCACTCTCTATCGGTTTTCAAGCTAATAATTTTAGTCGCGAGATCTTCAATGGTGGGAGATTCATATCCGTAACGGACGGATCTCCATATCCTAATTCCCATAGAGTTTAGGAAGGCCTTCATCATAGCTTTCCAGTAAGGGTAGTTATTGCCATCGAAGTAGGGAGGTCTAGTGGTGGAAGTGCCCTCACGACCTAACTCGGAGCTCATGGATACAAATGGATCTATCTCCGAGGGTGAAGCCAACAACGAGATAACCTAGCTCTGATACCAATTGAAATACGATAGATAAACCCAATTAACCCTAAAGGGGGTGAATAGGTTAATCCACAGACAATTTAAAAATTAAAAGGTTTATTTTGCATTTGGAAATAAATAACCAACATCCATGAAAGATAAACACAAGATATAACGTGAAAACCCTTGAGATAAACTCCAAGAGGAAAACCACGACACCAACACAAAAAGTACTTTTCACTATGAATCAAAAAGGTACAAGCTAAAAGAACAAAAGATTTACACCCGTTATCTAACGACGACCTAACTTTATAGCTTGTGACAGCTCCCCGAGCTTCTTTTAGATTCCACAGATTAAAACTGCTTCAACTTCCCGATCAAAGTAACCAAATGGCTAATATCTAATCCGAGCGAGTTTTAAGTGTGAATGAATGATAAAAAATGTAGAAAAATGTAGAGTCTGAGAGAGTAACATAATCTAGGTGGTGTGTGCACTTTAATAAGATCAAAGGCTCTTAGATTGTTACAAGAGAGTAGACAAGAGTTTGACAAAATGTAGGAAAAACAAGAGGTGCCAAAAATGTCACTCCTAACTCTCTCAACATTTTTTTGGTGGTTTAAAAACGAGAAGAGCTAAGGCTTATGTACTGCACACAAAGGTGACAAGAAATTAGTCTTAGGGCGCTCAAGAGCCTTGCTAGCGCGTGCGAGCGCTCGAGCGCGCTGCTGGCGCCTAGCAAGTGCCAAAAAGGGTTTAACCTAGGGTTTAGCCAAGAGCGCTTGAGCGCTGTTCAAGCGCTGCTCAAGCACATGATGAAGCGCTCGAGCGCTTTTCAAGCACATGGCAAGCGCTTAAGAGTGCTCAAGCGCTCCAAGGGCGCTTTGCGAGCGGGGCATACTGGAAAAGGAAAAAGGCAACCAACAAGAGTCTAGCGCTCAAGTGCAAAAAAGGCACCTAACGAGCGTTACAAAGAGCTCGAACGCATAGAGAGTGCTCAGTGAGTGGACCCTTCTGTCCACTGAGCATAGAACAAGCGCTTAAGCGCCTGTCAAGCACTCCACAAGTGCTATGCTAGCGCTCGAGCGCCCCTCGAGCGCTCAGCGAGCGCCGAGGAGAAAAAGGCTAAAAAGAAGAGAAAAAGAGGGGTCATGCACAAGATAATGAAAACAAAAAAACGACCCAGCCCAAAACAAAAATACAGACACTTGGTGGTTTTGTGAAAACACCCAAAAACTTGCCAATTACATTAACAGTTTATTATAATTTTTTATTCTACCTTTTTTTAAATTTTGATTAATTTTTTTTTGATTTATTTCATCAAACTCGAGATGATTCGAAAAAGTAAAAAAAAAATAGTTATAAGTCCAAAAAAATGGTAAATTACACTGATCTCCCATGAGATTTTGGTCAAATATAGTCAACTCCACTCTTTTGGACAAATTACATTGAGACCCCTTAGCAGTTAACGTTATTAATGGAATTGATCAAAAGATAAATTTATCCCCAAGCATTAATTATCTAACGGCTGAAGTAGGGTCAGTTAGGGTTAGGAAACAAAAAGAAAAAAAAGTGAGAGGAAGAAGAAGCAGCGTGTAGCGCCGCAAACCCCCCCTCCCATGCTGCTTCTCAACATAGCCGGCCACCGCTGGCGCCATTCTCGCTGCCATTCGTGCCATCTATGCCGACCACCACCACCGGCAACCCCTCGCCGCCGTTCCACCACCAGATTATCTTTCTATCTCTCCCTCTTTTGGTCTCTCTCTCTCTCTCTTAAATCGCAAAGTCCCCCAACACTGCTGCTCAACACAGCCAGGCACGGCCGGCGCCGTCGCCGTCGTTCACGCCATCCACGCCGACCACCACCACCGGCAACCCCTTGTCACTGTTCCACCGCCAGATTGTCTTTCTATCTCTCCCTCTTTCGGTCTCTCTCTCATCTCTCTCTCTCTCTCTCGCTCTCTTAAATCGCAAAACCCCAATTAATGAAGTTTTATTTTCATTAACTGTATACACACAACTACTACTTTGCGTACTATTATTTCTCGATCGACAGCATTCACTACCTTTTTGACGACCTAACGCAGCTAGTGAACGGGTTCGATTGCCGGTAAATTACTCTGGTGAATTCAAACTAAAGAATTATAGTTTTATAAACTTTATAAAAAGAGAAAAAAAAAAAAAAGAAGAAGCAGATTTCTGTGTTGAGGGGCAAAATAAAAATAAAATTTTATGTAATTAATGATACAAAAGGTCATGGATGGAATCCTAACAGTTTGGGTTATTATGTAACAATATTTCAGCTTATATGGGAGGTCAGTGTAAATTGACCAAAAGAGTGAGGTTGACTGTATTTGACCAAAATCTCAAGAAAGGCCAGTGTAATTTACCCAAAAAAAAAATACATGACAATTTCAAATTTTAATCTAAACAAGGCCATGATCTAATATATTTTAATATATTTGAACATACATATATCGTAGCAAAATCCACACATGAAATCTCATGCTATTTTGCTAGGATTAAATAGCAAAATCCTCACCAAATAATTATCTTAGAAAAAATGCTAATCTCTATTTACGAAACTCTGGTCGCTTTCGATATGTCGAATTAAATTAAAGAAATAAAAATTACAAGTAATGTATATAATATATATTATATAAAGATTCTATATGTTATTTTAATATTGGAAGATTGCAAAATGGATTATATATGCTATGATATGATATGATTTGTATTATACTTGATTAAAGTAAGATGAAGCGTTTATAAAATAAAAGTTAGAGAATTAGGTCATCCAAGGAGGATGGGATTCTAATTTCCATAAATTTCTTCTTATTGGCCTCTTATACGGAAGACTATTAATAGTCCAATTCGTTGTAGACAAATGATGTATTAATTACTTAAAAAGACAATATCTAAAATAGTTAATCTTGCTAACCCCCATTCCCTGGGCCATCAGGCCCATCGACCTCGAACCTTTGGACCCCCGATGCCTGGACCCCTGACCCTTGGACCCCTAGACCCCCAGACTCTGAAAGGCCAGAACACTAGAATCTTGACCCATAACCAAACCCCCTCACTTTCGAACACTGAATCCCCATTCCTGAACCTGGACCCTCGACAATCCTAGACACTCGACCTTCGACTCTCAAAACCATAGAATGGTGATATTGGTGGTAAAATAGTAGTTCTGGATGTGGTGACAGTAATGAGATGGTAAGGGTGAAAAATATTTCTAGCCATAAAAAAAAGTGAAAAGCGTTTTCTACCAAAATTGACCTATTAGTCATTGGCTTAGAGAATATTTTTTGTTGACTTTTAATTTGCGTCGTATCAAACACCCGAAAAAACAAAAAAAAATGTTAAAAATATTTTTCATCGAAACAAATAGAGCCTAATTATTAATTAAATTTTTATAAACTATATATACATATTGAAGAGTCGAAGATCTTTCCTATCGAATACTAAGGATTGGTTGGCAAATTGGTTTGAGGTAGATTACGTGGGGAGTTACGAGGAATATGGCCTGTATATATCGAAGGGGTTCCATTACATGCTTGGAATATAAACACCTTTGCCACAATAGGGGAAATGAGGTGAGGTGATTCGGGTGGGTGAGAGAACAAGTAGGAGGCAAGCTATTGAAGTTGGGAGGGTGTTGGTGTCCACTGAAGTTGAGGATCCTACTAATCAATTCTGCCAGCTGAAGATTGGGAAGTTCATTTATCCCATTAGATGTAGTGAACAAGGATTCCAAAAATTGTTTTTATGAGGAGATCCATTGGGTAAAAGGGAGTCTTATGTGCTAAGTCCAAGGTTGTTGTGTCCTAATTTCCCACTTACATCGGTGAGAACTCTGCATGTGAACCTGAAAAAGAGGATGAAGAAAAGCAAACCAGCATAGCAGCTATGGATAAGCCCTTAGGAGATCCCAACAAAGGAGTCTTGGAAAGGCAAGAGATGGAGAACATGGCATTGATAAGCCAAGTTGAGAAGTTTATTTCTAATGCTGAAGCCGAGGATTCAAATAGCAACATGATTGGGGAAAATTTTCCAGAGAAAGCTCGCAGAGGGTCTGTTGAAAGATACAAGAGGGATTTAACCAAAAAAAGGAAGGTCAATGTGATGAAGTAAAGTGTCAAACTCAAGGAGCCAGTAGGGGAGAGAAACAATGGGATATAAGCAGCCCCTAGAACCTGAGGCAGCTAAAGGCAGGGTTATCTCTAATGAAAATGGTTCAGATGAGGACTTGCATGAAAATGGGCCTACATATGCAGACATAGAAAAAGGTGGGGAAGTCCAGCTTCTTTCAAGAAGAGGAAGAAAAAAGAAGGAAAAACTTTTGTTTGAATTAGGCTTGCTTAGTCTAAAAAATAGAGATGGCAGGGGAAAACAGAAAGAAAAGAAAGAATGGACACAAACACTAGCTTTCTCTAGAACAATCCTTTCTTTCAAATCAAGATTTCCTGAATCATAATAATATCATTAGAAGAGAAGCTGAATTGATTTAGAGATAAGTTAGCTTATGGGTTTAAATTTTAAAGGTGATGAGGCACAAATTTTATCAATAGTAATGGCCATGGAAGAGACTGAGAAGAGATTAAGGAAGGGGTAGGGATCTCAAAAAGTAGGATCTTGTCATGGAATGAAAGGGGATGCAAGGTCTCTCCTAGAAGGAGATTCTAAGGGTGGGTGTTAAAGATAGCAAAATATAGGGAGATCTTCTAGGAAATTTGTTTCTTAGCAGTGGGGATGGAACTTCTATTAGTCTCTAGAGTGACAAATGGGTAGGCTCTGATACCCTAAAAGACAAGTTCCCAAGGTTATTTAACTTATTAACTTAGAATGAAGCTTCAATAGCCAGATATATACAGGAATACTTCCTCTAACGGTAGTTGGTGTCTACAATTCTGTAGGGAGTTATTGACACGGGATGAGGATGTTAGGATTTTCTTCTAATGATCTTACTCCTAGTGTTGGCAAGTCTGTGACACATCTTTTAAAGTTCAATCTATATGTTATTATTTGATATGATGCACTTTTGGTGTTTGAAGTTATGTTTACAGATTTGACAAGAAAGATGACCTCTCTGATTGACCTCTCTACAACAGTTGTTTTGCTCTTTGTCTGCCATGGCCGCTCGATCGGTCTAAAGACCGCTCGAGCGGTCTATCTCGAGACTTAATTATATTTTTAGTAGGGTTAGCAACCTTTGACGATATATTTTCAGTTTAGGCAACTGTAGTAGTGTGTGTTGTATTTTATTTTTCTTGAGAGACTGCTATTGATCTAAGGGGGAGAGGTTTTGATGAAGAATTGACAATTTCTGTCCACTTAACATTGCAAAAGATCATCGTCAAATCTTCAGCTTCATCATTGCATTCATTACTTGAGAGAATTCTTAGGTGGCAAAGTCTGAAGGAGGATTCCAACGATAAGCAAGCATAGAATTGGCTCACGAGAGTTCGACAAGAAGACCGGTAGCTTTAGGTTGAGGATTCAACTAGCGTAGTAAGACATTTCTTGTAACCAAACTCTTATATAGTGCTTGTTTCTCTCGGACTAAGATTAGTCCCGTGGTTTTTACCCTTATTGGGGTTTTCCACGTAAAAATCTCTCGTCTCATAGTGTGGTGGATGTTTTATGTGTTGGTGTGATATTTATTTCATAGTTGCATATCAAAACCATCAAGTTATTTTTAGTTGCATATTAAAAACTAGTTTTTTCAATTGGTATAAGAGATGGTATCAGAGCGGGATTTTACTTGATCCTTGTCAATTTGTTTTGATTTGCATACATGGAGTTTTTAAAAGAAGGTGAATCCACTGGTAGACCCCCTCTTTTTGATGAGACTAATTACCCATTCTGAAAAGTTCGGATGAGAGCTTTTCTTAAGTCTCTTGATGAACGGGTTTGGTTAGCTGTTACTGAGGGTTATCATGATCCTACCATGACTGTAGATGAGAAAAGTGTCCCTTAGCCATCGGCTAAATGGGATAGAACTGACTTTGAGAATGCTTGATGGAACAGTAAGGCTATGAACGCCATCTTTAGCGGGGTCACTCAAGAGGAATTTCGTAGAATAAGCACTTGTGAGTTCGCTAAAGAAGCATGGAAAATATTAGAAATCACTCATGAAGGAACGCAAAGTGTAAAAATCTCTAAACTTCAATGTCTGACCACTAATTTTGAAACTCTACGTATGAAAGAAGATGAGAAGTTTGATGATTTTTATGCTAAGTTAAGTGACATTGTTAATGCTTCATTTAATCTTAGTGAAAAGATCCCAAATTCAAAAATTGTTCAAAAAATTTTGATATCTCTTTCCAAATGCTTCCAACCAAAAGTCACTGCAATAGAGGAAAGTAAAGACATTGACTCTATTACAATGGAAAGCTTGGTTGGAAACTTGCAAACGTATAAGCTAAATTTTCAAAACCATAAATCTTCAAAAAATTTGACTTTCACTTCAGCTCAAGGGTTTGCTAGTGATTCTGATGATGAGTTTAATCCTGAGATGATGGCAATGTTTGTTAAAAAGTTTAAAAAATTTTGGAAAAATGAAAAGCCGAATCAGGACGACAAATCTCAAAAGTGATTTGGGAATGACAAACCTAAGAATGGTTCAAAAATTTTTGATAAAAAGGGGCAAAAATCTCAAAGTTCTAGCCTCCAGTATTATGAGTGCAAAGATTTTGGACACATTGCTCATGAATGTCCAAACAAGATGAAAAAGAAGCAAAAAGTGTTCATTGTAACTTGGGATGATGAAAACAAACCTGAGTTGAGTGATGACAATGAGGATCAATATGATGATAATAACATTATAGCTTTTGCTGTTTCTGTTCACTCTGATGATAGTGTCAATGATATGAATAAGCTTGTGAATGAGGATGAGAAAGAAGAGGATAATGTCCAAACTGTTGAAGGGGAAGATAGTGACACTCTCCAAGTAGCTTACAATAAGCTGTACAAGGAGAGCTATGTGTTAATAAATAATGTGCCAAGCTCGCTTTTCAACTTAAAACTTGTGAAAGTGAGAAAGAAAAACTTATGCAAGAGCTTCTGATGGCTCAAGCAAAAGAAGAAGACCTGAAAAATGAAGTGAATATCTTGTGCATTAACTTGGAAAACTGTAAACATGATAAAAAAAAGGTTTATGCTTTTGAATGATGAAAAGTCTGCTAAACTGTCTGAGTTAGAATGTCATATTACTGATCTTGAAAAACAATTGAATCATGCTAATGCTACTCTCAAGCATTAGAATGCAGGGTCACGTGCTTTGGATGGACTGCTTGGTGATCAAAATGCAGCTTGTGTTAGAGTAGGCTTAGGTTTTGCTAGTACGTCAGATCACTCCATAGGGAAACAAAAAGAACAAGCAGCCCCAAAATTTGTGAAAGCTAAGCAAGCAGATAAGGTGAAAGGAAAGAAGGAAGTGATTCATGATAAAGCAGAGACAGAAGGAACAAGTACGACAGGTAAGGCCACCTTACAACGTGGTGAGGTAAGAAAGCCTAACTCTTCTCCTATCTGTCATCACTGTGGTATTCTGAGTCACATTCGTCCTTATTGCAAACTCTTACATTGAATGCTTGTAGTTGATAAGAAGTTTATTCCCATCTGTCATTATTATGGAGTGAGAGATCATATCCGACCATACTGCTTTAAATTGCTTAGCATGTCTCATTTGAGCTATTTTGTCCCGCTTCGCAGACCGTCCTTACCTAATGCCCCCAGAATACGTGTAAAAAAGTCTGGGTTCAATCTATAGATCTGAAAGCTTATGTGATTCAGACTGCTATGAGAGCTCAAAACTCACATATGTGGTATCTTAATAGTGGTTGCTCTCGACACATGTCTGGGGACAAGTCTTTATTTGCCGCTTTAGAGTCATATAATGGGGGGATGGTTATTTTTAGGGATGGGAACACCACAAAAATCATAGGAAAAGGCACTATCTCTTCCCCTGGTCTTCCCAAATTGGAAAATATTCTTTTGGTTGACGGTTTAAAGGCGAATCTGTTAAACATCAGTAAGATGTGTGATACTCATCATGAAGTGCATTTTTCAAAAGACAACTGCATTATTTTAGATAAGAAAGGAAAAACTGTCATGCATGGTGTTAGAACGTTTGATAATTGTTATGAAATTATTCCTTTAATTACTGAAACTTGTAATTCTGTGAAAATCAATGATGCTGAATTATGGCATCGGAGGCTTAAACATGTTAATTACAAGGATCTCACTAAGATTGCCAATAAAGAGTTAATCAGAAAAATTCCAAAATTGGGAAGTCAAATGAATCGTGTTTGTGGTGCGTGTCAGGTAGGTAAACAGACCAGAGTTCCACATAAGAAAGCAGATGGCTTAGGCACCAAAGCTTCGCTGAAGCTGATTCACATGGATTTGATGGGACCAACTAGGACTGAAAGTTTAGGAAAGAAGAAATACATTTTTGTGACTGTGGATGATTTCTCTCGATTTACTTGGGTTAACTTTTTGAGAGAGAAGTCTGACATGTTCTTTATTTTCAAAACTCTTGTTCTTAAGCTTCAAAATGAAAAACCCAAGTTCCACAATTCTATTATTCACATTTGATCTGATCATGGTAAAGAGTTTAAAGACTCCAAATTCACTTCCTTCTGTGAAGAGTTGGGTATACGCCATGAGTTCTCAGCCCCCAAAACTCCTTAGCAAAATGGGGTGGATGGAAGAAAAAATCGAGTCATTCAAGAAATGGCTTGTGTCATGCTGTATGACAAAAAATTGTCACAGCACCTTTGGGCAGAAGCGGTGAACACAGCTTGTTACACTATAAATCGTGTCTACCTAAGACCAGGAACTATTCATGCCCCTTATGAGTTGTGGAAAGGAACAAAACCAAATGTCAAGTACTTTTGTACTTTTGGTTGTAAGTGCTATATTTTTCATAATAGGGAACAGCTAGGAAAATTTGACTCCCGTAGTGATGAGGAGATCTTTTTAGGTTATTCTACAAATTGTTGTGCTTATAGAATTTTAAACAATAGAACATCTACTGTTATGAAATCTATGAACGCGGTTATTGATGATGAACCGATTTTTAAACCTACTGATGTTGATTTTTCTATTTCAGGCTCACTTGTTGAAGAATCAAAAGCTTACCAAGCTTTAAGTCAGTCTACACTGGAAGTATGTGAAGACCCTGCCGAGAAGACTCCCACAAGTGTAAAACAGGAAACTCAGTTGCAAGAAGCAAAACCCAAAGGTTCTCAAAAGAAAGGTCTGGAACCCTCTGCGAGGGTAAAGCTCAATCACCCAGTTTCTCAAGTTCTGGGAGAAGTCACTGATAGAATGCGGACTCGGCGTCAAAAGCGGGATGAGGTAACTTATATGTGCTATGTGTCATTATGGGAACTAAAAATGTCTATAATGTCTTACTTGATGAAAGTTGGACTAATGCCATGCATGAAGAATTAGACCAATTTGATAGGAATAATGTGTGGAAATTAGTCCCTCGACCATCTGACAAAAATGTCATTGGCACCAAATGGATTTTCAAGAATAAAACTAATGAATTTGGTGATGTAATTAGAAATAAGGCTAGATTGGTAGCACATGATTACACTTAGGTAGAAGGCATTGACTTTGATGAGGCCTTTCCCCCTGTGGCTTGTCTCGAATCAATTAGGATTGTTTTTTCCATTGCTTGCAAGCTTCACATTAAATTGTTTCAAATGGATGTGAAAAGTGCTTTTTTAAATGGTGATATGAAAGAAGAGGTATATGTTGAACAGCCAAAAGGGTTTGTTGACCCATCTTTGCCCAATCATGTTTTGAAACTGAGAAAAGTTCTTTTTAGGCTAAAACAGGCTCATAGAGCATGGTACGATAGGTTAACATCATTTCTGTTAGAAAAGGGTTTCTCTAAGGGTGGTGTTGACAGAACCTTGTTTATCTACATTCAGACCCATGACATTCTTGTAGCTCAAATATATGTTAATGACATAGTGTTTGGATCTACTGATGACACATTAGTGTAAGATTTTTCAACAAAAATGAGCAATGAGTTTGAAATTAGTCTAATGGGTGAACTAAACTATTTCTTAGGGCTTCAGCTCAAACAAGTAAAATCTGACATGTTTATTTCTCAATCCAAGTACACTAGGAATCTAGTCAAGAAACTTAGCCTAGAAAATTCCAAACACGCTCGAACTCCAATGAGTGTCACCACTATGTTTTCCAAATATGAGTCTGGCAAATCAGTTGACCAGACCATGTACCAGAGCATGATAGGGAGTTTGTTGTACTTGACTGCGAGTCACCCTGACATTGCGTTCAGTGTTGGGGTATGTACTAGATATCAGGCGAGTCCCAAAGAGTTTCATTTGCAGGCTGTTAAACGTATCTTCAAATATGTGAATGGGATTTCTGGGTATGAGATTTGGTTTACTTATGATACAACTGCTGATATTGTAGGTTTTTCTGATGCTGATTGGGTTAGGAGTGTCGATGATAGAAAAAGCACCTCGGGTGGGTATTTTCACGTAGGAAACAATCTTGTCTCCTGGCACAGCAAAAAGCAAAATGCCATATCTCTTTCTACAGTTGAAGCTGAATACATAGCAGCTGGGAGTGATTGTACTCAGCTTCTATGGGTGAAGCAAATGTTGTCTGATTACCGATTTGAACATGGTCCTATCATGTTATATTGTGACAACACTAGTGCTATAAACATCTCTAAGAACCCATTTCAACATTCTCGAACTAAGCACATTAATATTCGTCATCACTTCATCCGGGATCTTGTAAAAGATGGCACAGGTGTACTTGAGCATATAGACACTGAGTTGCAGCGAGTTGACATTCTCACTAAACCTCTTGACCATCCTCAGTTTGAGTTTCTCCGAAAGACTCTAGGAGTCTGCATTATTGAGTAATGTTTCTTTTTGTTAAAATAAGGAGTGTGGGGGCTGGTCACCGGTCATGAAGTTCTAAGTACCTTTTGTAAATCTATGAATCTGTACATGTGCTTTGTGTGCTCTTACATCCAGAGGCTTGTTAGTTTCTATAGTTGTATTGATCCTTTCATATAGCTCTTGCAATACATTCAGACCTAATTCTATTCTGTACACCTCTGGTTGACTAGGGTAGTCTGGTTTTCCATATATTGGAGTCCACTAGTGTTCAAGTCCTGAATCTGTATCAGTTTTTTCTTGATCGCATGAAATGAACTGTTGACAACTCTGACATTATCTAAAGATGACTTTCACTTTGATGTGGGCATAATATTGTTTAGTTGTTTGAGGAAATGGCTACATATGTGGACCATGTCTTTTCGTACATACTAGTGTGTAGTTGCCTCGGTTTGAGTGCCAATATGCGTTTGTATCTAAGGAAATGGCTACCTATGCAAACCTTTCTTTTTCGATCGTATTAGTGTGAAAGCGTGCCTTTCTTTTTCGCTCGTCTTAGTGTGGCAGCTGCTACAGGAACCATGCTTTCTTTTTGCCTTACCTGGATTAAGGGGGAGTTTGTCTGTCGAGCCCGTTTGAGTTGAAATAAGGTCATTATGTGTCTTTGGTAATCTGATTTGATAAAGACTCTCACATCATAGGATTTGATATGTGAGACATCTGAGTATTCAGGTTCAAGTCAGTTCACACACTCACATGATATCATAAAATTCAGTATAAATATATCTCATGTTACTATATGAACGAGTCCAAGCGATTGGATCTCTAGCTTTGCTTCTGGTCTATAACTTCACATTGCTTTCGTATAATTTGGATTTAGACTTGGTAATTATTGCTTTTCTTATGTGTCTTTCCTCGCACAATTTTTTTTTGTATTCTTTTAATTTTGGTCATGTCTTGTGGTTTGCGGTTGTCACTGCCCGCTACATAACTCGAGGACTGTCTGGAGCAGTCTTTAGGACTTCTCGGTTCTTCAGTTCTCTGCTCAATGTGCCAAGTCTGCTTTTTACCGTCCGATAGACCGATCGAGCGGTCACTCGGGCGATCTGTCTCTCCTCTTGGTATCTCTAGTTTTTCTTCTTATCCTTGTAACATACGGGACACCGCTCGAGCGGTCTTCGCACCTACAGGTTTTTCAAATTTCCTTAGAGGGTTACTTTGTCTCTTTTGTTTAGTGTCTCTCTCTCTCTTCTCTGCATCGTCTCCTCTCCATTGGTACCTCTCTCAAGTTCTAAGCTTTCCAAGGTCTTCACGTGTGGTTTGCACTTCTTTCGAGTAAGTTATCTCCTCTTCTTCTCTTTCTCCCGTTTTTAGGGTTAAGTTTTTTTTTTTTTTTTTTTTTAGAGCTTAGGATGAGTTGTGCTCTTGGCTGCCTTTATATCGTATCATCTATGTTTAGGAGTTATTTTTTTGTGATTGCCTTAGGATGTGATATGTTTTTAGTGATCTATATCATCTGTGTTTTCGAGTTGTTTCTTCCCTTCTCCTCTATTTTTTTTTTGTGTTTGGTTTTATTTTTATTTTTTTTGGTTTTGTTTTTCTCT
>JAUMHN010370729.1:0-17183 GCA_032360265.1 Heliamphora ciliata | reverse complement strand
AGCAGATACAAATGAAGATGATATAAACGAATGTGATGCTCCGGTGTCGATAAGGACACTGGCCCATGATCTAAAGATTAGAAGAGTACCTCTGATCATGGCTGATGTAACAGCAGCATCAGACGCCACTGGTGCTTTAGAAGCACTACGATCAGCAAGAACATAGGCCCTGGCCTGCGGTAGTCTGGTCTGTCTACCATAACTCTGAGTCGATGGTTCCCTCACTGACTGCGCTGAAGTACCTCCTACCGTAACCCTCGACGTCTGTGCCCTAGGCTACTGCAGAGCCTGTCGCCTCTGTACAGATGAAGGAACAGATGCTCTTGTCGCACTCTGAACATTCCCCTCTCTGGGACATTGTCTGCTAAAGTGCCCGGACTGACCACACCCAAAACAGATAGCTGGGTCTCTTGCCTATGACTGGACGGGTGCTGAAAGCTGAGATTGGCCCTTCTGCGAGCACTCAACTGAATGATGTCCCTGCTGTCCACAGCGATAACAGATCAACCCTCTCTGTTCTGCCTTCCTGTCAAGGCCACTGAAAGTGTAGGTGCCGACGACTGCGGCTGAGACGATCTGGCAAAACGGGAACTAAGTCCAGACGACCTCTGGCACTTTCCCCTGCGCCCCTGGAACTGTGCATCTCCAGTGCCTTGCTGGCTCCCGCTCTCTCTAATCCTGCAGCTATCTGCCAACGAGTTCTCGACCTGGATAGCATATTCCACCAGCTTGATGTACACCTCTATATCCAAAGCTGCAACCCTATCCTTAATACCATGTCAAAGTCCCCTCTCAAACCTCCGAGTGCGCAACTCCTCTGTAGATACCATCTTAGTTGCGAACCGCGACAGATTCGCAAGCTTAGCCTCATACTGGACCACAGAAAAATTCCCCTGAACAAGGGAGAGGAACTCCTCTCGGTAAGTATCCCTCGAAGATCTCGGGAAATATTTCTCCAAGAAGACTCTCGTGAAAGCAACCCACGTCTCATTCACAGTGGTCTTGGCAAACTTCCACCACTCTATAGCATCTTCCCACAGTTGGAACGCTGCCAACTTTATACGCAAACCATCCTCCTCGATATCTAGAGTATCGAAGATGGAGGTGGTCACTTCTAACCACTCAGTAGCCACCTTTGGGTTCGGCTCCCCAGAAAAGGTCGGAGGATCTAACCGTCGAAACTCCCGCATAGCTATAGAAGACCTCGGCTCAGGAACCTGCACACTAGCCCTGGTCGCTTCTGCCATAACTCGCATAGTGGCTAACATCTCATGGACGACATCAGCGCCGCCAACATCAGTACCACCCACTTGTTCCTGTGGGGCAGGAATGTTCCCTTCCTCCGGAACCTGAACATAAGCACGTCCTTGGCCACGACCCCGACCTCGTCCCCGCACTCCCCGCGTGGACATAGCTCTATAGGAAGCAATATAAACTGAATAAGCTTTCCTACAACATGCTACTACGTAACATAAATACATAATCATGCTATCACATAACCACATAAGATTATGCAAATACGTCTCACATACCAAGGAGAACTAACAAGACGGACTCGTCAATTTGGATAACGTATTTAGATTCCTTACTAGAATACACATCGGCCAAACGCGCTTCTAACTTGGCTTCTAAACATATTAAACCAAGCGCGTGAAGGCAAGGCTTGCCAATCTTGAGATTCAACCTCCATACCCATATATACACAGTTATCATGCTCAGAAAGCTATTAACATGTTATAAACCAACGTTTAAACACATACAAGCAAGCATACACAATCAACCTTACCATGTGATAAACCCCTCTTCCCATGGCTCTTAGGTATTAGAACCAAGAGCTCTGATACCAAAACACGGGATCACGTCCCAAAACACGGGGTTACGTGAAAATCTACCAAACATCCATTTCATATGAAAATACAGGTTTTCATACATTAAAATCTACATGTTGAAACCAATGGAATACCCAACAGAGTGTATCTCTAAAAAAAAATATACAGTTCAACATGCATACAATATATCGCCTTATGGCGTACAAAACCTGCCTTCAGGAACAGGCATACCAAAAAGAAGAAAATTGTAAAAGTCTTTCGCCTCCATGGGCACCACCAAGCTATACCTCATCTACATCATCACCTGAAAATGGTTTTACAGAAAATTTCCACCCGTGAGCTGAAGCCCAATAGAAAATTGATAATCAGCTGTAAAGCAGGAATATGCAATCATATGGTGGGAGCGAACTCAACCACAAAAACAAAATAGGACTTCCTTCTAAAACCCTCAAGTTTTCCCATTAGACCACACAAGTCTCCCAAAACGGTTTCATTAACATAAAAACCCTTGTTTTCATCCTTAAAACCAAGTGATGCAAAAGTTGCAAATAACCTATCATAGTTAAGAAAAAACAGTAATCAAAACATCGTTCCCTCGCGAAATGTATCATCGCGGAAAAGAAGAATAAGATCCTATGTACCGACTCCATCACAAGGTGATAGAGGTGACAACTATAGACTCCTGTCCAGTATCTAACCCACAGATATCGTGGGATCGCCTAGATACACACATGTTCTATACGAAGCACCATAACCTTGAAAGAAAACCCTCAAAACATACTTCCATCCACCGAAAACACCGAAAAATAGTTTTAAATCAAAAATCAGATCTAAAACATAAAATCACATTTCATACGTTTTTAAACGGTGAAACAGTATAAGATTACATATGGTACCCTTATACAGCAGTAGAATCTGAGATTCTACCTCGTTGGGTCAAAAATCTGACGCCTCGATCCACGTGCAAATTCGAGCTTCGCCAGAATCAAAATCCGTCCGGATGGATGCGTAGGCCACGATGCCAAAAGCAAGGATTCGCTGTTAGATCGTTGAAAATCGAGCCTCGGGCCCCCGAGAAGTTAGAGAGAAGACAGAGAGAAAAAGGGAGGAAATTTAGGAGTTAGGTTTTGGAAATATCTTTTGAAAATATCTAACTCTAGATATTTATAGGCCTCCAAAATATCTTTTTTTTATAAATTCGCACCGTAACTCCCCGCAGCCCCCGGGACCAATCCCGTATACTTCGATTAACCAAAACTTGCATCATAACTCGTATAAGCATATTAAAGTGAAAACGCCAACACGTGTACAAAACACCAAATATGCATAAATATGAAAATGAAACGGTACAGGGTCTCACATTTTGCATCGCATAGTTTGAAGGATGGAAATAGGATTTTATGCTAATAAAACCGTTTTGGGAGACTTGTGTAGTCTGATGGAAAAACTTAGGGTTTGTGAAAAACCTTTTCTGGGTTGTGGTTGAGTGTAACTCCCACTCATATGGTTGCATATTTTCCTTCTTTACAGCTTATTATCTATTTCTATTGGGCTTCGGCTCACGAGTGAAAATTTTCTGTAAAATTATTTTCAGGTAATAATGTGGATGAGGAGTAGCTTTTGTTGTGCCCGTAGTGGCGGAAGACTTTTATAGTTTTTCTTTTTGGTATGCCTGTTCCTGAATGTAAGTTTTGTACGCCGTAAGGCGATATATTATATGCATGTTGGAACAGTATGCTTTTATTTATGAGAGATATCTTTAGTTGGGTATTCTTTTGGTTTCAACAAGTGGTTTTGAATAAATAAAAACCTGTATTTTCATAAAAACTGGTGGTGGGTGAATTTTCACGTGACCCCGGGTTTTGGGGCGTGACAACTTGGTATCAGAGCTCTGGATTCGAATACCTAAGAGCCATGAGAAAAGAGTTTATCATATGGTGAGGTTGATTGTGTATTCTTGCTGGCATGTGTTTAAACGCTGGTTTATAACATGTTAATAGCTTTCTGAGCATGATAGTTGGTGTATCTATGAGTATGGAGGTTGGGTCTAGGGATGGATTAATCTTGCCTTTGGGCGTTTGGATTAACAAATTTGGGAGCCAAGTTAGAGACGCGTTTGGCTGACGTGTTTTCTAGCAGGGAATTCGGATAGGTTATCCAAATTGACGAGTCCGTCTTATTGATTCTCCTCGGTATGTGAGACGTGTTTACATGATCTTATGTGGCTAAGTGATAGCATGATTATGTGTTTCTGTTACGTAGTCTCATGTTGTAGGAAAGTTTATTCTGTTTATATTGCTTCCTATAAAACTATGTCCACCCGAGGAGTGCGGGGACGGGATCGTGGCCGAGGTCGTGCTTATGTTCAGATTCTAGAGGAGGGAGACGTTCATGCCCCACAGGAATAAGTGGGCGGTGCTGACGTTATCCAGGAGATGCTTGCCACTATTCGAGCTATGAAAGAAGTGACCATGGCTAGTGTACGGGTTCCTAAGCCAAGGGCTTATGTGGCTATGAGGGAGTTTTGGCGGTTGGATCCTCCAACCTTTTCTGGGGAGCCAGACCCAAAGGTGGCTACTTAGTGGTTGAAAGTGACCACGTCGATCTTCGATACCCTGGATATCGAGGAGGATGCTCTACGCGTAAAGTTGGCGGCGTTCCAACTGCAGGAAGATGCTAGAGAGTGGTGGAATTTTGCCAAGACCACTGTGGATGAGACGTGGGCTGCTTTCATGAGAGTCTTCTTGGAGAAGTATTTCCCAAGATCTTCGAGATATACGTACCGAGAGGAGTTCATTTCCCTTGTTCAGGGGAATTTATCTATGGTCCAGTATGAAGCTAAGTTCGCGAATATGTCACGGTTTGCACCAGAGATGGTATCGACAGAGGAGTTGCGTATTCGGAGGTTTGAGAGAGGACTTCGACCTGCTATCAAGGATAGAGTTGCAGCTCTGGATGTGGAGGTGTACATCAAGCTGGTGAAAGCAATTATTTGGGTAGAGAATTCGTTGGCAGACAGCCGCAGGATTAAAGAGAGCGGGAGTCAGCAGGGCAGTGGAGATGCACAGTTCCAGAGGCGCGGAAAAAAGCGCCAAAGGTCGTTTGGACCTAGTTCTCATGTTTCCATATCGTATCAGCCGCAGTCGTCTGCACCTACACTTTCAATGGCCTCGACAGGAAGGCCAGAGCAGAGAGGGTTGATTTGTTATAGATGCGGACAGCCGGGGTATCGTTCAATTGAGTGCCCGCAGAAGGGCCAGGCTTAGAGTTCAGCGCCCGTCTAGTCACAGGCGAGAGACCCACCTATCTGTTTTGGGTGTGGTCAGTCCGGGCACTTTCGCAGACAATGTCCTAGAGAGGGGAATGTCCAGGACGCGACAGGAGAGTCGGTTGCTTCATCTGTACAAAGGCGACAAGCTCCGCAGTAACCTAGGGCTCAAACTTCTAGGTTTGCAGAAGGAGGTGCTTCAGCTTAGTTTGTGAGGCATCCATCGACTCAAGGTTATGGTGGGCAGACCTGACCACCGCAGGCTAGAGCTTATGTTCTTGCTGATTGCAGTGCTTCTAAAGCACAAGTTGTGTTTGATGTAGCAGTTACTCCAGCCATGATCAGAGGTGCTCTTTTAGTCTTTAGATCATGGGCCAGTGTTCTTATTGACACGGGAACATCACATTCATTTATATTATCTACTTTTGTATCTGCCTTGGGGTTAGAAATGGACTGGTTGGATAGTACCTTGTGCGTGGAGACCCCAGTTAATGGGAGTGTAACGCTGAGCTTTGTTTGTAGATCCTACATGCTGGAGGTCGCCGATCGCTGTTTAGAGTTTAATTTTATCATTCTAGATATGACCACGTTTGATGTCATCCTAGGGATGGACTGGCTGACTACCTACCGTGCCTTTAAAAATTGTGAGCATCGAAGAGTGTCGATCTATACACCGGAGGGTGACTGATTCTACTTTGTGGGTGATTGGGGTGAGGGCTTGATGTCTATGCCCGATGTCACTCCGGTTCAAGGAGATTTGGGTTTTCTCTTTTCTGCACTCAGGTTAGATGAGCCGGTTGGGGTTCGAGGAGTGTTACCTCCTGTGGTGTGCGACTATTCAGATGTCTTTTCTAACGATCTGTTAGAGTTGCCACCGAGCCGAGATGTGAAGTTCTCCCTTGATCTTGTTCCGAGAGCTACTCCTATCTCTATGCCATCTTATCGCTTTGTGCCTGCTGAGTTGCGAGAACTCAGGGTGCAGCTTCAGGAGTTGCTTGACAAGGGGTTTGTGAGGCTGAGTACATCACCGTGGGGAGCTCCAGCGCTCTTTGCAAAGAAGAGGGATGGTTCATTAAGGTTGTGTATAGACTACAAGAAGCTGAACCAGGTGACAATGAAGAACAAATATCCTATGCCTAGGAATGATGACCTGTTTGATCAGTTGAGGGGGTCCCGCTGCTTTTCGATGATTGACTTGAGGTCAAGATATCATCAGCTGAGGATTAGGAACGAGGACATAGCAAAGATCGCCTTTCGGACTCGTTATGGTCATTATGAGTTTCTGGTCATGCCGTTCGGTTTGACGAACGCTCCAGCTACATTTATAGGTCTGATGAACCGCATCTTCCACCCTTATTTAGACAATTTTGTAGTCGTGTTCGTGGATGTCATTCTGGTTTATTCACCCACAAGGGAGATGCATGAGGAGCATCTGCATGTTGTTTTGCAGCTTCTAAGAGAACATCGCTTGTATGCGAAGTTCGAGAAGTGTGAATTCTGGATGACAGAGGTGAGATTCCTTGGACACGTGGTGTCGAAGGATGGGGTATCAGTGGACTCGATGAAGATTGATGTAGTGAAGGATTAGCAGCGACCAAAGAACGTTTTTGAGATTCGCAGTTTTCTGGGTCTAGCGGGTTATTACCGGCGGTTCGTCAAAGACTTTTCCAGGTTGGCAGCACCTATGACGCGTCTGACACGGAAGGGAGTTATGTTCGTGTGGAGCGAGTCTTGTGAGTCAGCTTTCCAAGAGCTGAAGAAGAGATTGACCAGTGCACCAGTGTTGATTATTCCAGAACGAGGTCTGGGATATACAGTGTACTGTGATGCGTCACTCGACGGTTTGGGTTGTATGTTGATGCAGGGAGGTAAGGTTGTAGCCTACGGCTCGCGACAGTTGAAGACACATGAGAGAAATTACCCGACGCATGATCTGGAGTTGGCAGCCGTGGTCTACACCTTTAAGACATAGCGGCATTATCTATATGGTGAGCACTTCGAGATTTTCTCTAATCACAAGAGCTTAAAATACTTGTTTTCACATAAAGACTTGAATCTTCTCCAACAACAATGGATGGAGTTGTTGGGAGAATACAACTTTGATTTGCAGTACCATTCGAGTAAGGCAAATGTCGTAGCTGATGTGATCAGCAGGAGATCTCATGGCTGGTTAGCTTCTATGGTTATACGGGAATGGGACATGCTCGGAGCAGTTGGGGAGTTTGATCTGTGTCTCAGGGAGACAGGGGGAGGTGCGACTTTATATTCTGTAGCTTCACAGCCTACATTAGTTGCACGCGTGTTAGAGGCTCAGCGGACCGACAAGGAGGCTCAGATGATACGGGACCACATTGCCAGTGGGATAGATACCGCAGGATGGGTGGTGAGTTCAGATCAGAGTCTGAAGTTATTAGGGCGATTGTTTGTGCCAGAGTCATGCCGTGCTGAGGTGCTACATGAATTTCATCACTCACGTCTTGCAGTGCATCCAGGGGGCACGAAGATGTATCACGATCTGCGCCGTCAGTTCTGGTGGACGGGAATGAAGAGAGATGTGATCTGGTTCGTTTCTCGATGCCTTACTTGTCAGCAAGTAAAGGTGGAACACCAGAGACCAGTAGGATTGTTGCAGCCGTTACCTATATCTGAGTGAAAGTGGGAGAATATCACGATGGATTTCATATCAGAACTTCCATGCTCATCGAAGGGACATGATGCTGTTTGGGTTATGGTTGATAGGTTGACGAAGTCTGCGCACTTCCTCCCTATTCGAGTGAGGGATCTAGTGGACCGATTGAGTAGATTGTACATTCGGGAGATAGTCCGACTGCATGGAGTACCTGTGACTATCATTTCTGATCGAGACCCGCGCTTTACATAGCGCTTTTGGCAGAGTCTTCAGGTGGCTTTGGGGATGAGCTTGACTTTTAGTACAGCTTTTCATCCACAGACCGACGGTCAGTCTGAGAGGACCATCCAGATTTCGGAGGACATGTTGAGAGCTTGTGTGCTTGATTTTCGGGGTTATTGGGAGGATCATCTATCATTGGTAGAGTTTACGTACAACAAAAGCTATCAGTCCAGTATTGAAATGGCACCATATGAGGCTCTATATAGTAGGCCGTGTAGATCGCCGGTATGTTGGACAGATGTAGGTGAGACCACTGTTTTGGGACCCAACTTAGTACGGGAGACGACGGACCAGATTGCCATGATTCATCAGCGTCTGGTGACGGCTCTGAGCCGCCAGAAGAGTTATGCAGATCAGAGGAGGAGACCATTAGAGTTTGCAGTTGGGGGTCATGTGTTTTTGAAGATCTCGCCACACAGAGGGTTTATGAGATTTGGTCGTCGCGGGAAGCTATCACCACGTTTTATTGGACCCTTCGAGATCCTAGAGAGGATTGGGGTGGTAGCATACCGTCTGGCCTTGTCATCTCAGTTAGCATCTGTGCACAACGTAATTCACGTTTTGATGCTTCGGAGGTACAAACCTGATCCTTCACATGCGTTAGATTGGGCCGAGCTGTAGGTGGATGAGGATGTCATGTATGAGGAACGCCCGATGAGGATTCTGGATACAAAGGAGAAAGTGTTGTGGGGAAGAACGATTGCTTATGTCAAAGTTCAGTGGAGTCATCACGAATTTGAGGAAGCGACTTGGGAGCTTGAGTTTGGGATGCGTGCTAGATACCCAGACCTGTTTACCTCGTGACCTTGTAGAGAATTTCAAGGGCAAAATTCCTTAAGGGGGGAGAGTTGTGAGACCCTGTGACGCTTTATTTTTGATATATATATACTTGTTGACGTGTTTCTTTCATGTTATGTATATTATCGATGCCTGATTTATGTTTTGGAGTTATAGAACAGCATGTATAGATGTGTTTTACGCTTTCTCGGACCTTGTTTAGGCTTGTTTGGTTGGCCTTAGAACTGAAAAACCGAGACCAAAATAGTAGGCTGTGGCACCTTGGGTTCGATCGACTGGGCTGGTATGTTCAGTCGACTGAACTATTTTTCTTGAGTTCGGTCGACTGGATCGAAGGATTCGGTCAACTAAACTGGGCGGTGGTGCATTTCTCGAGGAGCTTCAGTCGATTGAAGTGGCCTCTTCAGTCGACTAAACTGCCTTTTTGCCGAGCTTATAAATATTCTAGCCCCTAGAACGTTTGGGAAAAGCTTGTTTCTTTCATTCTCATTGCCTTCTCTCTACATATTTGACCTGCCCGAGCCTAGTTTTTGACGATCAGCTTGTGGATCCCTACTATTCACGCTGCTAGCTTCGTGTTCGACCGATTAGATTTCTGTTCCGACGTGGTTTGGATTTCGAGGCTTTGAGTTTCGACTCACCGATGTAGGATTTTAGATTCTACTGCTGTATTAGGATGTTATATGTAATTATATACTTTTTCACCGGGTAGAAAATGCATGAAACGTCATATTTGTGTTTAAACATTGTTTTTCGGGTAAAAAGTATGTTTTTCGCTTTTCTTGGTTCAGTACAGCTTACGACATGTGGACGTATGGTTTTCAAATGTTGTTTTGAAAATGGTGGTTTTTGTTGGAAAACGGACGTATGGTTTTCAAAGGTTGTTTTGAAAACGGTGGTTTTTGTTGGAAAACGATGGTTTTGAATGAAATCTCAACATTTTATGTTTTGGAGGTTTGGAGCTAGCCTTTGGGGTTAAGTCTCGGGTTTTGAAACGTTTTGTTGAATACAGGGAAAAACATTTTCAAAATGTTTTGTTGATCTCCATGTTAATGGATGGATCTATATACATGTATAATGTCTATTTGCAAAAAAGGTTTTGTAATTGATGCTACAGTTCAATTTTTAGAAGATTATCTAGATGTACCGAGATGACGGGTATTTGGCACAAGTTACCCTCGATGAAAGTCCGAAAACGTGCGCAGTGTAGGTACCTTTGTTATCCTTCGGGGTAATTCCCGTAAAGAAGGTTGGTTTGGGTGCTCTTTTTCCTCGAGTTGTCGCTCGTAAAGTTAGCTTTTACGTCGTGGTGCTCCGTATAGAACTTGTCATTACCTAGCAGATCTTCAGTGATGCTGGAACTAGGTAATAGGCAGGAGTCTATAGTTATTACCTTTATCACCTTGTGATGGAGTTGGTACATAGGATCTCTTTCTTATTCTCTTCTATGATGGTACATTCCATGAGCGAATAATGTTTTTTATTATTATTTTTTCTTAACTATGGTTGGTTATTTGTAATTTTTGCATCGCATAGTTTGAAGGATGAAAATAGGATTTTATGCTAATAAAACCGTTTTGGGAGACTTGTGTAGTCTGATGGGAAAACTTGGGGTTTGTGAAAAACCTTTTCTAGGTTGTGGTTGAGTGTAGCTCCTACTTATATGGTTGCAAATTTTCCTACTTTATAGCTTATTATCTTTTTCTATTGGGTTTCGGCTCACGGGTGAAAATTTTCTGTAAAATCATTTTCAGGTAATGATGTGGATGAGGAGTAGTTTTGGTTGTGCCCGCGGTGGCGGAAGACTTTTATTGTTTTTCTTTTTGGTATGCCTATTTCTGAAGGCAAGTTTTGTACGCTGTAAGGCGATATATTGTATGCATGTTGGAACTTATGTTTTTGTTTATGAGAGATATCTTTAGTTGGGTATTCTTTTGGTTTCAACAGATGATTTTGAATATATGAAAACCTATATTTTCATAAAAATTGGTGTTTGGTGGATTTTCACGTGACCCCAAGTTTTGGAGCGTGACAGGTTTTTAGGTTTTTTGTCTTTTTTTAAAAAAGTATATGTCAAATCATGTTGAAAAAGTGAGAAAAAAGTAAGAAAAAGCCTAATAAGCCAAAGCAGTTGGCTTTTTTTTTTGCTTTTAAACAAAAAAACTAGCAAAAAAAGCTAGCCCAAACGGATGCTTAAAGTCACTTTAAAAGCTTATTTGGGATCACTAAAAATATTTTTTTTTGCAAAAAAAATTATCTTTAACTTGTAATGTTTGGCATCTCAGAAAAATCTATTAATTATTTTATTTTTTCTATGCGTATCTCAAATGCATTAACTTTTTTTTGAATAAAATGACAATAATACTATAAATTATAAAGTCATCTCTATTTTCAAAAATAAAAACAATTATGACATTATTCTAAATATTACAACTTAATAGCAAAAAAATAAAAAAATATTAAAATTTTTAGCAAAAACCAAAAAAAAAACTTACATAAACAAATTATCACAAACATAACTATTTTTTCTTCCTTTTTTTGGAAAAAAATTAAACATTTTAAAAGCCAAATTTTTTAGATATCATAAATAGAGATTAAGCCATATAAGCTTTTAGATCATGTGTTGATAATTGATGTGTAGACACTCCAATTTGATACCGCCTAATCTTAGGCGAATCTGATGATGAAAATAGGTGGAATAGTGCCTCAGTATAATCCTCAGGAAGTGATCCAAGCTCGGTATTTGAACCTGAAACCTTCAAACCAATGAAATTTTAACGAACCATCGAAACTTGCTGCCCAAGTAAGGCGACCGCCAACTTTCATTCAGGGGACCGTCATAGAACTTTGTGAAAACCCTTGCCAAAAGTGGCGACCGCCACATTTCATCATGGCGACCGCCAACTCATATCATGGTGACCACCATAGAACTTTGTGGAACCTTTCAAAAATCTGGTGGCCGCCAACATGCATTGTGGCGACCGCCAACTTCAAATGGCCTGACGTGTTCCTAAAGCGTGGCAACATTTCATTGGCTGAAGAACTCTATAAATACCGTACCTCTAGTACGTTTTCAATGACAAAATTTGAGTGAGAGATTTTGAGAGAGAAGCTCTGCCAAGTTGCCGAGCAATTCTGAACCCCGACGCCGAAACCCTGCCGAGATACCGAGTTCTGAACCTCCAAAACCTACATTGAAACCCCGCTTGGATCACCACCCGATGATTGACCCATTGAAACACATTCCCAACTTGAGGATTCCCCGGCAATCTAGGTACGTCGTTTGGATCCTCAATTTTTCTAAGCTCCATTTTTCCTCTCTTGGAGTGATTGAGTTAATTTTCAATTTTAATTCGCACATTTCTTTTACTTACATAGTTAATATTTGTTTATTATCTAATTTGCTTTATTTAGTTTTGCCACTTTGATTAATTTTTTGCCTACAAATTCACATTTAAGTACATTGTCATTTTATTTTTATTCATTAATTAGTACCAATATTATTTTGGGCAATTCCAACTCATTAATGTTGTTAATTGCTACATTCAAGGCACTTACATTATATGAATATAATTTTTAATATTGCATTCATATCTCCTAATTAAATAGTTGTTTCTTTTTTTAGTTTAAAGTTCCTTTATTAACTCTTATTTCATTTTTCCTCCCTTTTATATTAAGTTTAATCGCATTTTATTTCCTTAAGTATTAGTTCAATATTCTTTTAGCATATATATATATATATATATATATATATATATATTTTTTCTTCTTGCAATATAGCTCTAATTTTTTTTCAATACACCAATTTCTTTTTCTTTTCTCTTCTTATAATATTAGTTTAATACTCTTTTCATACCTTTATTTTTCTCTTCTTTTTTTTCCTTTCCTTATTAATGGTAGTGTAGCTTTCTTTTTTAGCATTTTATTTTCTTTTTTTATTTATTTATTTATTAGCTCTATTTTTTTTATTATGCTCCATTTAGATACTCTTTTTCTTTTAATGTTTCTTTTAAAGTTACATTTTCTTTTCTCTTTGTACTTCTATTTTCTTTTTCATAACACTTATTTTTCTTCATTAAACATTAAAAATCATTAAAAAAAAATCTTTTAATCTAACTTTCATTCTTTAAGTATAATTTTTCTCTCTATTCCTTTTTTTTTATTTTCTTCTATCTCCTTTAAAATAATGCAAAAAAGTGAATAGTTAGATTGTTTTTTTTATTAATAAGCATTTTCTAATCTTTTTTTTTGTATAAAATCCTTTTGTAAACTTTCTTTTTATTTTACATTTTAGTGTTCTTTTTATATATTCATCTAGTTTAATTTGGTGATATGCATATTTTTTTTAGTTTCTTTATTTAAAACCATGTTTAGGATAGTTTAGTTTATTTCTTACCAGCAATTCATGTCTGGGTAATTTTTAGCATTTTCTAGCCTATCTTATTCTTTTTTTAGGTTATTTTTGTAAAATCGCATGTGGAATGTTTTATGTATTCTTTAGTTAGAAATTGCATGTCATAGGATTTAGGATTTTATCCCTTTATTTGTTTTGATTTGTTGTGCTATGTACATATGTTATGTATTTTTCATATTTAATTTTGAATATTCTCTCTTTATCTCTATTTTCTTACTTGCATGCATTTGAAAAATTCTATTAAAGAACCAATGATAATTAGTAGAGGCCAACCTTACGGTTGGGTGAACGGGGTGCCTAACATCTTTTCCAATTCGTACCTTAGCCCCCGAACACTCTTTCTCTGGTTAAACGTTTTAAATATCAGTAGCCATTTTTGTTTTTCTTAGTTTTTCTCAAAAACTAAGTGGCAACTCCATTTTTAATAAAAAAGAATTTTCACAATTTGATTTTTAAGGTGTTTAAAATATTTTTCAAAACATCTTTAACTTCTTTTATTTTTGACCCCTAAATCCCAATGCCACATGATGTAGGTTGAATGAGATTAATAATGAGGTAGAATTATTACAAGAATTATAAATGGAGTGGGAATAATAATGAGGTTGTAGCAATTTATTTGTATTTGATTAGCATAGGATTAGATAATGGAGTGAACAAACTTATATTTGATTTGAATGAAACTACATACTGCAGAATAAGATTATATTTATTTATTTTAATATTACTCTTGCATTAAAAAACTAATAAACATTGATTGAAACTGCATTCCCGATTTTCTTGGTAAAGGTTTTAATCTCGATTTTGTGGGGGCGTTGAAGTGGTGGAAGAATTGGCAATTCTTAAAAAATAATGGAAATAATGTTACTTACCTCCCTGTGAGACCCTGTACCGTTTGATTTTTGATATATATGCATGTTAGGTGTTTTGACGCATTTTTAGCATTTTTCACTTTGATATGCCTATATGAGTTTTAATGCATGTTTTGGTTATTTTAAGCATGCGCGGTTGGTCCCGGGGGCCGCGAGGAGTTACGGTGCGAATTTCACAAAATTTAAAAAAAAAAGATATTTTGGAGGTCTATAAATATCTGGAATTAGATATTTTCAAAAGAAATTTTCAAAACTTAACTCCTAAGTTTTCTCCATTTTTTCTCTGCCTTCTCTCTAACTTCTCGGGGGCTTGGGGCTTGATTTTTAACGGACCAACAGCCGATCCTTGCTATTGGCTTCGTGGTCTACACTTCCATTCGAATGAAATTTGATTTCGACGAAACTCAAATTTGCACGTAGATCGAGGCATCGAATTTTTGACCCAACGAGGTAGGATCTCAGATTCTACTACTGTATAAGGGTACTATATGTAATCTTATGTTATTTCACCGTTAAAAAACGCATGAAATGTGATTTTATGTTCTAGATTCAATTTTGGGTTAAAACTATTTTTTGGCGTTTTGGTTGGATGCAATTGGGTGTTGGATGTTTCTGGTGAGGATTTACGATAGCCTTAGGCTCGGGTATGCCTTTAGGTATCAAAATTGGTGTTTTTGAAGCTTGGTTTAAGGATTTGAGGTCAAAACCGTAGCTAAAAATATTTTCTGGGCAAGTTCAGTCGACTGGATCTTGAGTTGGGAGGTTCAGTCGACTGAACTCGAGGGGTTAGTCGACTAAAATGTTTTCTGGTTCAAAAAATTGTTTTTCCAGAGTATTTTTCAGTCGACTGGGGTGGGGTCCAGTCGACTGAAATGGTAGCTGTTTGCCTTGGCCTTTTGGTGGTTCATTTGGAGAAAAATGTTGGGTTTCTTTGAGAAAAAGAGTTGGTTTTTGATGAAAAACGTATTTACTAGATGTTTGGAGCTAACCCTCGAGGTTGAGGCTCAATTTCTGAAACGTTTTGATGAAATATGTTTTTACATGTTTTGGTTTGATCTCCATGGTTTCATGGATTGGATCTCTTACTTATATATGCGTTGTATAACTGCTTTGGGAAAAATATTTTAAAATGTTTGTTGAACTCCATGTTGATGGATGGATCTTGATCTCCATGTTGATGGATGAATTTGTATATGCATGTATAATATATATCGGAGAAATATTTTCATAGTTGAGTCATAGTATGATTTTTAGAAGATTAACTAGATGTACCGGGATGACGTGTATTTGGCACGAGCTGCCACCGGTGTAAGTCCGGAAACATACGCAGTGTAGGTGCTCTGTAACTTCGGGTTAGTCCCCGAAAATTGAGTGATTGGGTGATCTGTACCCTCGGGTTTCGGGCCCGTCAATTGAGCTTTACGTTGTGGTGCTCCGTATATAATTTATGTTTATCTAACCGGTCCCATGATGTATGGGGATTAGATAATGGACAGGGGTCTATTGTTGTTACCTCTGTCGTGTGATGGAGTCGGTACATAGGATCATATTCTTCTTCTTTTTCCACGATCGTATATTTCGTGAGGAAAAAATATTGTGATTACTGCTTTTTCTTAATTATAGTTGGTTATTTGCAATATTTGTATCGCATGGTTTGAAGGACGAAAACATAATTTTATGTTAATAAAACCGTTTTGGGAGACTTGTGTAGTCTGATGAGAAAACTTGAGGTTTGTGAAAAATCTTTTTGGGTTGTGGTTGAGTTTAGCTCCTACTCATATGGTTGCATATTTTCCTGCTTTACAGCTTATTATCTGTTTCTATTGGGTTTTGGCTCATGGGTTGAAATTTTCTGTAAAACCATTTTCAGGTGATGCTGTGGATGTGGATGAGAAATAACTTGGGTGATGCCCGCGGTAGCGGAAGACTTTCATAATTTTTTTTGTTGGTTCGCATGTTTCTGAAAGTAGGTTTTGTACGCCATAAGGCGATATACTATATGCATGTTGAACCTGTATGTCATCTATATATGAGGGATACACTTTGTTGAGTATTCCATTGATTTTAACAGGCGAATTTCAATATATAAAAACTTGTATTTTTCATATAAAACGGATGTTTAGTGAATTTTCATGTGACCCCGAGTATTAAGGCGTGACACTCCCGATCTAGATGGACTGAATTAGGAATAACTACCTCATGTGGGTATTGGTAATTCACCAAATTAGTGGGATTAACAATTCAAATGGACTAATAATCTAGTCCAATTTATAGAAAGCAAACTAAATATTAGTGACATCACCAAATTAGGAATCCAATCCAACTCCTACACTAACTATTAAACCAGCCATAGCATTTATGTAATTTCCCATAGCATTTAAGTAATTTCTAAAATTCATTAAGCCTTCATTTGGATTATAGAATTAGAAGGAAAAATGAAGAGTTTGGGAGAAAAAATTTAATTATATTGTTGTTTGAAATATTTTTAAGAAGGGGAGAGGAAGTAAGTAGAAGTTTAGTGGGGGAGAAAAACAACCAACTTTTAAGATATTTCTTTTCTCCCTACAAATGGGAGAAAACATAGAGGGAGTGGAAAGATAGATACAATTTTTTTATAATGTAAACTATAATATTTTTATATCTACATTAAAAATAACAAATTGAAGTTAATATAAAAATATTATAAAAATAAATAAGTATTAAATGCATCTCTTCTCTTTATTAATTATTATCCAATAAATAAGAAAAAATTTCTAGTGTTTTGGGTCTAGATCCCTTTTAGGATAATTATTTAGCGATAAGTAATAACCTATAAGTAATGTTTCACTAAATCCTGCTCCTAATCATTATAGCAAAATACCATCATTTTATAATAGCACTTTTCATATACATACGACGCATTCCATTTATAACTCATTACTCGATGGTATCTATAATCACTTTCAATTTATGAATCAATACTCTATTGGTAGATAGAATTATTTTTCAATAGCACTTTCAATTGACATGAAAACATAACTGATATGTGTGTGTGTGCACGAGCGTCGGGCCGGGGGGGGGGGGGGGGGGGGGGGGGGGGGGGGGGGTTTTTTTT
>JAUMHN010370618.1:0-17188 GCA_032360265.1 Heliamphora ciliata | reverse complement strand
AAAACAATATATGTGATTAATGTATTTTCTATATTTATCAAATTTTGAAAAAAATAATTAAAACAATCGTGCAATGTGTGTTTTCGTACAATTCTTATATTTATTTAATATTGTAAAAAAATATATTTAATTTATTCCCAGTGATCTTCATACGATTTTAGTAATAGAATTTCACATTGAATATTGCAATATTAACGTTTTTACCAAATATATTCAATACCCGCTTAGACCGATAGAGGAAATCGACATTATTGATATTCATAGCCATATATAATATTGGGGACGAAAAATACTAATATATATTAACATATATTTTATTTAATTTTAACATTTGTAGCATCATATTTGGCAACTTAACATTTGCTATCAAGAAAATTATTACTAATTAAAATTAAACAGCTGCTATTATAAAAGCAATAACAATTGATTTATTACGTGCATAGCACACTTGTATCCATAAAATGTAAATAGTTACGTCATTCACAATTTGGACCACCAAATTGGAAGAACGTTTCCCCGTGAATTTATTAGTTATTCAGATATGGGACTGTACTATGTTATTATTCTCCTTCTTGCGTGGGATGGGAACATTGTGACATTTAAGGGCCTGTTTGGAAGACTCAAAAAGGAATCCCAATTTTCATCAACAGCACACTGCCTGTCATTTAAGTCATTGTAGTCCTGATCGATGACACATCTTTAAGGAATCACGGTCAAAAATTTTACCTGTATTTACTCAGTAAGGAGTCCCAATTTTTTTTTTTTTTTTAAAAATAATGATTAAAATAATATAGTTTTTATTTTTATTATTTAATCTATTTTTCTACATCAATAAATTAAAAAATTAATAAAATTATATTTTTAATTGAATTTCTTAAAATTTACTAATTAATTAATTATTAAATTGCTGATATTACTTTTATTTCACTCTTAAATTTCTAGAATTTAATATCTATCTTTATAACTAGATAGAACTTGTGACGCCCAAAACTCGAGTTATGTGAAACTCCCAAGAAAACCCATTTTGAGATATCAACATCCTTCAAAACCACCCGAGCCAAGTTCGGTCCAAGAACATTTAAAACATTTGAAAAACTCACTTCCGATGGTTTATTTTATGAAAAGAACCACCCAAAAGAATAAGGTCACGGTCTCCACGAGTCAAGTTTTAAAAGAAAAAACAAAATTTTTAGAAACTTGCCCAGACTGCTCAATCGGGAAAAAGACCATTCGAGCGGTCCTTGCAAGCCCACTAGTTTTAACGCAAAACACAAAAACAGAAAAGTTTTCCATAACTGCTTGATAGACCGCTCGAGCGGTCCGTTGAGCGGTCTGGCTCTAGACCCTTTTTTAAACACTACCTTTGAAAACTCAACACTTAAACTTTTTTCAATATTTTTGAAATGTTTCAAGGCATAACCATGCCAACCAAAACACGCTAAAACAAGATTAAAAATTTTCCCCCGAGACACATGAGTTGATATAAAACATAAAACTATTCGAAGACGATAATCAACACCTTACATATATGAGATACAAAAACAAAAGGAATCGGGTCTCACAACTCTTCCTCCCTTAAGGAATTTCGCCCCCAAAATTAGCTATAAGGTCAAAAAAAAAAACAACTCCGAGTACTTAACACAGACTTCAGACTCAAGCTCCCACGTTGCTTTCTCAACTTCTTGATAAAGCCACGGAACCTTAACATAGGCAATGGTTCTCCCTCTCAATACTTGTTCCTTCGTATCCAAAATTCTCAAAGGTCGTTCTTCAAAAGATACATCCTCATCCACACGCAACTCAGCCTAATCCAAGACATAGGACGGGTCAGGCTCGTACTTTCGAAGTATGAAAATATGAAACACGTTGTACACATATGACAACTAAGGATGCAAAGCCAAATAGTATGCCACCTCCCCAATCCTCTCCAGTATATCAAACGGCCCAATAAAACGCGGCAACAACTTCTCCCTACTGCCAAATCTCATCAAATCTCAATGTGGCGAGACCTTCAAAAACACGTGGTCCCCCACCCCAAACTCTAAAGGCCTCCTCCACTGATCGGCGTAATTCTTCTGACAACTCTTGGTCGTCACCAAATGTTGGCGGATCATGATAATCTTTTCTATTGTCTCTCGCACCAAGTCAGGTCCCAACACTACTACCTCTCCCGATCTGTCCAACACACCACGACCTACACGGCCTGCCATATAAAACCTCAAAAGGCGCCATCCTAATGCTAGACTAATAGCTATTGTTATACACAAATTCTGCAAACTGCAAATGATCCTCCCAAGAACCCCAAAAATCAAGCATACAAGCTCTCAGCATGTCCTCCAAAATCTGTGTAGTACGCTCAGACTGACCGTCTGTCAGAGGATGAAAAGTAGTGCTGCAAAACAAATTTATCCCCAAAGCTACCTGAAGACTCTTTCAAAAGCGTGACGTAAAGCGCGAGTCTCGATTGAAAACAATAGATACAAGTACTCCGTGAAACCAAACTATCTCACTGACATACAGCCTGTTCAACTTGTCTACGGAATCCCTCACACGAATGGGAAGGAAATATACAGATTTTGTCAGTTCGTCAACCACAACCCAAATAGCATCATGTTCCTTAGGCAATCTAGAAAGTCCAGATACGAAATCCATCGTGATATTTTCTCACTTCCACTCTGACACTGGCAACAGCTATAGCAATCCTGTTGGCCTCTGGTGCTCTGCCTTTACTTGCTGACAAATTAGGTATTGAGAAACGAACTGAACCACATCCCTCTTCATTCCCTTTCACCAAAACTGTCAACGCAAATCATGGTACATCTTGGTGCCTCCTAGGTGCACTATAAGACGTGAATGGTGAAAATCACATAACACATCGTCATGACACGACTCTGGCACAAACACTATCCCTTCCAATCTTAGACTCTGATCTGGGCTCATAACCCATCCCGTGGTGTCTCTCTCACTGCCAACACAATCCCATAACATCTGAACCTCCAGATCTGTCCGCTGAGCCTCCAGCACACATGAAACCAACATAGGTCGTGAAACCATTGAAAACATGGTTGCACCCTCCTCCGTCTCTCCGAGACACAAATCAAACTCAATAACCACTTAGAGAATATCCCATTCTCGTATGGCAATAGAAGCTAACGAACCATGAGATCTCTTGCTAAGAGCGTTAGCCACGACATTAGCCTTTCCCAGGTGATACTAAAGGTCAAAATCATAGTCCTCCATAAATTCCATCCACCGTTGCTGGCGTAGATTCAGGTCCTTCTGAGAAAATAAGTATTTCAAACTCTTGTGATCCGAGAAAACCTCAAAATGCTCACTGTACAAATAGTGTCGTCATACCTTCAAGGCACATACAACAGCTACCAATTCCAAATCATGTGTCGAATAGTTCTGTTCATGAGTCTTCAAGTGCCAAGATTCATAAGCCGCTGCCTTACCCTCCTGCATTAGGACACACCTTAAGCCATCATGCGACGGGTCACAATAAACTGTATATCCCAAACCTCGTTTCGAAATAATCAACACTGATGCACACGTTAACCTCTTCTTCATTTCCTAGAATGCCAAATCACAAGACTCACTCTAAACAAAACTTAACTCCTTTCCGTGTAATGCGAGTCATCGGCGTGGCGAGTCGAGAAAAATTTTTCACGAATCGTCGGTAATAGCCTGCTAAACCCAAGAATCTGCGAATCTCAAATACATTTTTCGATCACTCTCAACTCTTCACTGCATCAATCATTGAAGAATCCACAGACACTCCATCTCTCGATACCACGTGTTTAAAGAACTTCACCTCAAGCATCTAAAATTCACACTTTCTAAACTTTGCATACAATCGGTACTCTCTCAAAAGTTATAAGGCAATACGTAGATGTTCCTCGTGTACCTCTCTCAATGGTGAGTAGATCAAAATATCGTCCACAAACACGACCATAAAATAGTTAAGGTATGGATGGAATATATGGTTCATCAAGTCCATAAACGTCGTAGGAGCACTCGTCAAACCGAATGGCATAACCAAAAACTCGTAGTGATCAAAGCGAGTTCGGAAGGCAATCTTTGCTATATCCTCATCCCTAATTCTCAACTAGTGATATCCTGACCTCAAGTCAATTTTCAAAAAATAGCTTCAACCCTTTAACTAATCAAACAAATCATCAATCCTACGCAAATGATACTTATTTTTCACCGTTTCCTGATTCAGCTTCCGATAATCGATACATAATCTCAAGGACCCATCCTTCTTTTTGCAAATAATGCTGGAGCTCTCCATGACGACGTACTCGGGCGTACAAACCCCTTATCTAACAACTCTTGAAGTTGCACTTTGACTTCCCGCAAATCTGATTGTGCAAAATGATAAGATAGCATCGAAATAGGAGTGACTCCTAGAACATGATTGATAAAAAACTATACCTTGTGGCTCGGTGGTAACTCAAATAGATCGTCTAGAAAGACATTTAGATAGTCACAAACCACGAGGGAAAACTCCCCTCAAGTCCCAACAACCTCATCCAACATAAGAGTAAAGAAATGGAAACTAAGGTTTCCTCGATTTTGCACAACACCGGGCATGGACACTAAACCCTCATCCCTCTCACCCACAAAACAAAAGTAATCACCCTCAGGAGTACAAATCGATATTCTCCATCGATCACAATCGATATAAGAATGATAGGTAGTTAGTCAATCTATCCCTAGGATAACATCGAACGTGGTTATGTCGAGAATGATAAAATCAAACTCTAAACAGCGGCTGGCAACCTCTAACTCACAGGATCTACAGACTTATCCCAACGCCACGTTCTCACTAATTGGGGTCTCTACACACAGCGCGTTACCTAACGAGTCTATCTCCAATCCCAAAGCAGATGCAAAAGTAGATGAGATAAAAAAATGTGATGCTCACGTGTCGATAAGAACATTGGCCCATGATCTATACACTAAGAGAGTACCTTTGATAACTAAAGTAGTCGTTGCAACATCAGGAACAACCGATGCTTTGGAGGAATTAGGATTTGTAAGGGCGTACACTCTGCCATGTGGTCCCCTGGTCTGCCCACCATAGCTCTGCGCTATGAGCTATTATAGTGGTTGAACTAAGGCACCTCATTTCGTAACCCTGGAAGTCTGAGCTGTTGACAGCTGCTGTCAATAAGCCTGTCTTTCTTGTGTAGACTAAACAACTGGTGCACCTGTAGTGCTCTGTGCATTCCCTCATTGAGGACAGCTCCTATGAAAGTGTCCCAACTGGCCACACCCAAAACAAACTAGTGGCTCTCTCCCCTGAGACTAAATAAGTACTGAACTCTGGAACTGTCTCTTCTACGGACAATCTGTCGCACGATGCCCTGGCTACCTGCACCAATAACAGATGAGCTCCATTCGTACTGACCTCTCTTGTGAAGCCATCGAGGGTGCTGGTGCAAAAAGCTACTGCGGATATGATCCCACAAGATGAGAATTAGGACCAGCTGACCTCTGTCACTTATTTCTGTGCCCCTCGAACTGTGCACCTCCTCTAGCCTACTGGGTTCTGCTCTTTCTAGCACTGCGTGTTTTATTCAAGGTATTGTCCACAGTGATGGCTGACTCCACTAAATCCATAAATATACGCATCCTCATTGCTTCCATTCGATATCTGATAGCAGGTTTTAAACCCCTCTCAAACCTCTTTGAACGTAATTTATCTGTAGCTACAACTTCTTGTGCAAAACAGGATAAGCTGGTGAACTCCGCCTTGTACTAAACCACAGTCATAACTCCTTGGGTTAGAGAAAGAAATTCCTACCGGTATAGGTCCCTTGAGGACTAAAGAAAGTATTTCTCCAGAAATACTTTGGCAAAAGTTGCCCACGTTCCGTCAACAGTGGTTCTGGAAAATTTCCACCATTCATGGGCGTCACCGCTCAGCTGAAAAGAGGTAAATGCAACCCTCAAGTCATCCTTGATTATTTGTAATGTATCCATAATTCTCATCACGAGCTTCAGCCATTCTGTGGCCATCTTGGGACTAGGATCCCCAACAAAGGTAGGAGGGTCAAGACGTCGAAACTCCTGCATTACAACAGTTGCCCTCGACTCAGGTACTCTTGCCTATCCTCTAACGGCCTTGGCTTGTTAACAGATGAAACCCACAATCTCGCGTAGCAACCCTTCCCCGTCTACTGGTCCTTGAGGAGCATTAGCATCCCCAGCATTAGGGATTGGCACATCCTCTTGGCCTAAACCAAAGCCACGATCTCGAACACGGCCTCATCCTCTCCAAGCAGACATCACTTCTATACAAAAGCAATATAAAGCATAACAACATAAGATTAAACTAATCATGTTATTACAGATATAAGTTATAATCATGCTAACACTTAGCCATTCAAGATCATGTAAACAAACTCCAAGTACCGAGGAGTACCAACAGGAGTGATAAGCTAATCTGGGTGACCCACGCAAATTCTTTGCTAGAAAATACATCGGCCAAACACATTTCTAACTTGGCTTCCAAGTTGGTTAATCCAAATGCCCGAAGACAAGACAAATCAATCCTAAGATCCAACCTCTATGCTTATGTACTACACAAAATTCTCATGTTATTCAAAACATTGAACACATGAATGTCAAGCACAAGCAACCATCCTCACAAGGTGATGCAACCTCTCCCACGGCTCCTAATATTCGAACCTAGAGCTCTAATACCAAGTTGTCACACACAAAAACTCAGGTCACGTGAAACTCCCAAGAAAATCCATTTTGAGATATCAAAATCCTTCAAAACCACCCAAGCCAAGCTGGGTCCAAGAACATAAATGAAAAAAAGCTTAAAACCTTTAAAAAACACACTTCTAGGGATTTATTTTATGAGAAGAATAGCTCAAAAGAATAAGGTCACAGTCCCCATGAGTCAAGCTTTAAAACAAACAAACAAACAAAAAATTCAGCAATTGGTCAAAAGACCGCTCGAGCGATCCTTGCAAGCCCATTGGTTTTCACTCGAAACACAAAAATAGAATGCTTTCCATGATTGCTCGACGAACCGCTCGCTCAATAGACTGCTCGAGTGGTCTGTCGAGCGGTCCGGCTCTGGACCCTTTTTAAAACACCACTCTTGAAAGCTCAACACTTAAACTTTTTTCAACATTTTTGAAAGGTTTCAAGGCACAACTATGCCAACCAAAACATGCTAAAACAAGGTTCAAAATCCTCTCCTGAGGCACAAGAATTGATATAAAACATAAAACCAACCGAAAACGATAACCAACACTTCACATATATGAGATATAAAAACAAAAAGAACCAGGTCTCACAGAACTTTTGATGTGACATTAATGTAAGTGTCAAAAATCTAACTATTGAAATGAAATAAATAGTTTCATTTTTATTTTTATTATCTTTTCTTATTTTTTTACCATTACAAATTAACAAACTAATAAAATTGTATTTTTAATTGAGCGTCTTAAAATTAGCTTAATTAATTAATTATTAAATTATTAATATGTTAGCAGACTTGATGTGACTTTTATATGGTAACCAATTATCTGCGCTTCAATTGTGATTTCTTAAAACGGTTGTTCGTGGGCGGTTCGCGTGACCTGGGTTTTGGGGCATGACAACTTGGTATCAGAGCTCTAGGTTCGAATACAAAGAAGTCGTGAGAGAGGTTGCATCACCTAGTGACGATGGTTGCGCGTGCTTGATTACATGTGTTTAAATATTTTGATAACATGAGTATGATAACCTGTTGAGTATGAGGATGTTGTGTATACGTGAGCATGGAGGTGGGACCATATGATTGATTAGTCTTACCTTCGGGTGTTTGAATTAACAAATTTGGAAGCCAAGTTATAAATGTATTTAGCTGACGTCCTTTATAGCAATGAATCTAAATAGGTTACCCAAATTGACTCGTCACTCTTGCCGGTGCTCCTCGATATGTGAAATTTATTTAACATGATCTTGAATGACTAAGTGTTAGCATGATTATGTAGCAGGTGTTAGCTATAACATGATGTATCGAACCTTAGGTTGTTATATTCTATATCTCTTTTATATATGAACTATGTTTCCTCAGAGATGATGAGGCTGTGGTGGGGATCTTGGTATGGGTCATAGAGGTGCGGCCAGATTGTTATTGATTGCTGTGAGGTAAGGTCATGAGTTGAGTGTTGATCACTTGGTGTGTTGTGGAACTTGCTCGTAAGTTATGGTAACTACATGAGTTGACGTTGGCCTTAGTTAGTTACCCGCTATGCATTTCGTATGATCATGGTTTTGTTTCGGTAATTTTGAGGCATGGATAATTGGTTGGTTGTGGTAGAGGATGTTTCTTGGGGAGTAATACTTTCGAGAGGTAAGTTGTATTACTGGTGACCTTATGATTAGGTACAATAAGGCGTTTGAGACCCCTTGGAGATCATCTGTTATGACTAGGTTATAGGATGGTGATAATCCCTCTTGGTTAAGATTTTGTGTATGTGGTTGTAGGCGTGCTGAAAATTATGTGTGTCATGAGTCATGCTATGTCTTGAGCCGTGAACTCGAGAATGGGGTACGGACGGGAACATAGTGGATGGGAGTATAGTAATCTCTGGCCTAGCGTATTTTGAAATTGCAGAATGAGAAAAGGATTCTGGGGGTTACCCCTTGCTTGTGGAGTGTTGTTGGTAGTTAGAGTAATACTTGATAGCTTTGGACGTTATGTTTCTTATTGAGATTCGAGAGTTGAGTTACGAGTGCGTAAGCTTAGAAATGTGCTCGGTCGATTAATTGTGAAATCGCAAATGTGTTGGAATGTGTATGAGTTTTGGTTACAATTCTAGCGTGTGACGAGTATTAGTCATTTAGGAATTTCACGAGAGTAAAGACTTATGGTTTGATCCCTGTCCTTATAATTAGGAGATCGTGTTCGAGAACTATGTTGGGTGAGTACAAGGGTGTGTCTAGATGAGGTTAAGATATGAGTAGTATCAAATCTTGTACAGGACGACGTGGTCGCTTTACAGTCTCCTTCGCAAGTGCTAAGTGCATGAGGTTTGAGAAACTCGTGAAGGGGTTTGATGGTGTGGTTAACTCAGCGCTTAGATGATGTATCATGACTGTGATGTGTCTTGAGATGTTTATTGAAGGGATAGAGATTGTTTGTGTTCGAATCTGGGGTTAGAGGTGGGTATGTTGTTTTGCCCATGGAAATGAAATGAGAAGTAGTAAAGTTCAACAATGTGCCGTATGGTTTAAGTGGCCTAGGGTTGGCAGGCAAAAATCGTGGATCCAAAATGTATGTATTCAATCTAATGCTCATAAAGCAGAAGTGAAGAGGATGTTTGTACAGTCGTGGGAGTTATGGGTAACTCTAGGCGAGAAGTCTCAAATTTGGCCTTCTTCGGTTAAGAGCCTTACGCTTTCTTTGTGGGTTTGCCTAAACAGTGGGCTCAAGGTTGTAATGTACCAGTTGTTTACCTGTTGGGAGTTAGGTTAATGTATTGCAACCTTGTGAGGCGAGGTTGTGGTGTGATGGGAGTATTTGGCGTTGTGCCTCTATGTATACCAAGTAACGAACTTATAATCCAACGAGATGCATGGTATGGGCATAAGGAAGTTAACAGTACTCAAGATGTATGAACGGGGTTAAGGTTTGAGAACTAAGTTTGACACATGGTATGATTATCGTGATTGGGGTCGACAACATTTATATGGTGGTAGTCGATGCCAACTCAAGGATAGAGAGGCAGTGTTCTTCTTAACCAAGTATTTGATAGGTACTGAGAGTATGATGGTGTTGAGTGATAGTTTTTATTGACCTTTTCTTTTCTTTGTACGGAGAGAGGGAGAAAAAGAGAGTTACCTTTTGAACGATTATCGTGTGTGAGCTGTTTCATCCTTGTTGGATGTAAATGTTGGGATCTTTGATTGATTCTTGATCTGGTTATTTCTTAAGAAGGTGAAAATCTCAGTGGATCTTGTATCCTTATTGTAGTCCCGTGGATGGTGCTTTGGGAACTTGTACTACCGTGATTAGGTGATTGTAGGATTGATTCCTCGTGATTTTCTAACGGAGGTTTGTTTGCCCTACCGTGTGAGTATGACTGTTTGGGTTATGTTCCCTGAGATATTAGGTTGGAAGACCTGGAATGCTCGTCCTTTTTAACGGGGGAGTTAGTTTTGAGATGTAGAGCCTATTTCTGCAAAGATTGGTTGAGGATCATTTGACCGATGTATAATGTATGTTCTGGTTTGTACGGGAATGATGACACCCTTAGCTCTTATTGAGTGAGATATTTGCTGAAGCCTTTGTGATCGGGTTGTTCACGTTGTGAGTTTTTGATGGACCTTTTGTGAGTCTCGATTTGCGTTTTTCTTGGCGTTTTAAACTACTCAAATTTCTCAGAGTTGGTGGTCGATTATCCACTTGTGGTGAGGATATAAGTTGTAGAAAATCGAGTTGAGGTTATTAAGAGAACGTGATATGGTATAAGTCAGGAAGAATTTGATATTTTAGAAGCCTTCGTTGGTGTGGCCTATTGGGGCCAACATAATTGTCTGGTTTGGGAACGAAAAAGCCATGATGAGGTGTGTATAAGATGACATTGCTAACTACGGGAGGCAGGTCTTGGTTGGTTACTCAATGAGAAAGGTATAAATGGGTTAAATGGCGTTGGTGAAGGATTAAAGAATAATGTGCTAATGTTATCTAATAGAGTATTGCTATATGTGAGATACGGATGCAAATGAATGAGGTGAGTGTGTATGTAGGTGTTGACGAGCGAAATAGTTGATGATAGTCTAGACTTCAGTATCCGACTCATTGTGAAATGTTGATGATAGTCTAGTCTTCAGTATCAGACTCATCGTGAAATGTTGTGGATTCGAAGGACCAACGTACGTGCTATAAGTTTGGGTTGATGCCGGATGGAGGCGATTATGATTGATTAGAGGTTAAATAGTAGACTAAGAATTAGAAGTTCGATGGTGAAACGTGGGGTTATATAGGAATGTTATGTTGCTACAGGGGATGTGATTGGATTTATGTAGGTTAGCGCGTACCTATGGAATGTTTGGTCTATATGGCGTATCTGGCCTAAGTGACTCATTAAGTTCATCTGACCGTATTGATCTCAATGGCTATGATGCCGGGGTGGAAATCTTAAATGTGTGAAGTCTTGGCCTTTATGATGATGTGATACCTAGTATTTTTGCAAGGTGAGAGTTATGGTTTGTAATGGAGGATCTGATTAAGGATTAGTAGAAGATAAAGGTTAGATGAACTGTTGGTAACTCATGAGAATGAAATATGTTCTTTGGAGTTTTCGGTGAATTGAGTGAGTTCCTTTCTCTAGAACCTGTTGTTTGTTGTTTTTGCTTAAAATGAGCATCTTGTCAGTTTCAGTGATGGCATTTTTGGCATACGTAGAAGGATGATGTGGCTTCGAGTTTAGTGGTCATCAGTTGATCGTGAAGGCTTGAGTAAGATTTTGTGTGTGATATGTGTGACTCCTTGTGAGCAATGTCAAAGTTTGACGACGTGTGTTTGGGCTTACGGAAGTAGCCCCTAATGTGCATTTTGATATACAGATGAGCTAGCTTGTGGCATTACAAATGAGGGTGGAAGTCCTTACGATCTGAAATGGAAAGTGTTTGGGACCAGTTTCGATTGTGGATTAGCTTCATGCGGTGCGTTTTATCGCTTGAGTTGGTTGTGTTCGGTGGGGATTGTACTTTGATGCCTCGATGGTGTGAGTTGGATATCAGTCTGACGATGTTTGAATGACTGTAACGTCAGTGAGACTTTGTTCGCGGAAGCAATCTGTATAGATTATCCTTCGGGAGCATGGTTATGTCGTGGGACGTCACTCTTGAAGGTTGAGCTGCATTAGTATCTTTACTGTTGTGCAACGTTTCAAAGTTTTGTATCGGAGATTGTTGGCAGTCGACGATATGGCAGCTGGCTCGAGTTCCAGTGTTGAATTTCGAGGGCGAAATTGCTTAAGGGGGAAAGAGTTGTGAGACCCAGTTCTTTTTTCTTTTGTAATATTAATACACGATGTGTTGGTTATCGTTTTAATCGTTATAGAAAAACATGTTTCTATATGTTTTATGCATGGGCTGGCTTAGATATGCATGCGGGTGATAATCTCGATCCAGTCGGGCGTCGCAACAAAAAGTTGGAAAACTTTTCTGGGGAGGACCGATTGATCGGTCTGTCTGGCGTGGGTTTTATAAAATGCATGAATGGCCTTGGGTTTTGGACCAAAGCTTGTTGAGCAAGCTTTTTCCTCTCTTTTTTGAAAGACCAACCAAACTATCTGCCTTCTCTTTAGCTTTTTACTTAGTTTGGGCTCGGTTCTTGGCGCGGGGATAGTCGATTTTTGTTATACGCGCTATGGGCTTCGTGTTCATCCAAAGAAAATCTCGTTTTGGTGACTTCAATTTCTGTCGGTGTTTAAAGCTTAGGTTTTTAAACTCCCTAAGATAGGATTCTAGACTATCTTTCTTTAAAATGGTGCTACGTGTGATTTATACGCGTTTTTACCGTTTTAAAATGTTATAAATGTTGAACTTTGTGCTTAAACCGTGTTTGGTGGGATAAAAAGTATGTTAAGATTTTGTCTGGTTTATTACAAAGTAGGTGGATATATGTGTACGTGGTTCTCAAAAAGGATGAGTTTTGAAAATCGAAAGGATTTATGTATATGTTGTGGGAACATAGTTTTGGGAGGTGTGGGGCTAACCCTTGGGTTTGAGCCATGGTTTCATCGGGTGATTTATGAATGCGTGCCTTTAAATGTTCGCACATGGCTATATGTTTCTCTAAATGTGTAACATATATAGATGTGAAATTAGGATTCGATTGCTCCTGCGGTGAAAGACTGTAAAAAACTGCTTAATTGGGGCAGGTGTTGTCCTACGGTGTAAGACTGTGAAGGATTACATAATTGGGACTGAGGTTGGTCCTGCAGTGAAAGACCGTAAAAAATTTATATAAGTAGGGTTAGTACTTATCCCTCCGTGGAAGACCATTAAAGAGTTCGAGATGTGTAGAAAACATTGTAGGTTGTGAAAACCTAGTTGTAATGCAATGTGCTTTGTGTGATTATTGAACTATTAGATATTGTCAAATTATATGAAAACTTGAGGTTTTAAGAATGGAAAACTATTTGGAGACTTGTGTAGTCGAGTTATTTATATAATTTATGATAGCATGTTATACTTTTAATTCATGCTAATCTTTTTCCTATTGAGTTTCGGCTCACGTTATTGGACTTGAAAACCTTTCAAGTGAATTTGATCGCGTGGAGCGATCTTGAGGAGCCCGGAGGTGGCGGAAGGCTAGACTTCTTAGTTCTCTTCTTGTTTTGGATTATGTATATGATATCCTATGTTTTGGACCTACAACATACGCTTTGTAAACCATGAGGCCTTGATATTAATGCACATATGCTGTATGCTTATGAGAGGAACCCTCGGTTGGTTGTATGCTTTCATATTATATGTAACGGTTATCATTTTCGATTGGTTTTACGGTTTATATCAACTCTTGTGCCTCAAATGAGGGTTTTGAACCTTGTTTTAGCATGTTTTAGATGGCTTGGTTGTGCATTGACAACTTTTAAAATGTTAGAAAATGGTTAAGTGTTGAGGGTAAAAAGTTGGGTTTTAAAAAAGTGGTCCAGAGTCAGACTGCTTGATAGACCAATTAATTGGTCTATCAAGCGGTCTTGTGTGAGTTTCGGTTGTTTTACAGGCGTGGAAAAAATAGAAAACTGTTAAAGACCGCTCGATCGGTCCCTTGACGATCGATCGGTGTGGGCAATTTTTCTAAAAATTTTGTTTGTTTATTTTAAAACTTAGCACTGGGGGACCGTGACCTTATTCTTTTAGACTGTTCTTTTACATAAAATAAACTCTCAGAAGTGCGTCCTTCAAATATTTTAAATTCGTCTTCAAGTTACATTTTTTGACCCGTTTGGGTTCGAGTGATTTTGGTGGATTGTGATATCTAAAACAGTTGCTCAGAGGCGGTTCTCGTGACCTGAGTTTTGGGGCATGACACCTCCCTTCCCCTTCTCTCTCGATCTCTCCCTCTTTTGTGTTTGCTGCAGCTCAAGCAGGTACCTTACCTGCTGAATTGACTTCACTCTCTTTCTATTTTGTGTTGCTTTGTTACTTGCTTGGGTATAGTTATGACCTCTTTGTATGTTTTTATCATGCCATTCTGGCCTTTAACTTAATAAAACTTGTTTATCTTTGCTGATCCAAAAAAAAAATCATTCTGAATATAAAAAATAAATTAGACATTTCTCTTTATATTGTCAAATGTTGTAATCTGCATGGATTTGAGATAGACAGAGAGTTTCATTTTTTTCTAGTTTCAATTTGAATTTTAAAATTTCTCGCATTTAATATTCAATTTCTTGAGAAATTTCTCGTTTATATGGGAGTGTTCGCTTTTATCTTTATGAGAGAGTTGACTTGCCTGCATAAGGTTCATCAAAATTATAAAGTTTGATTCACCAGAAAAAGAGACTTCAAATACACTAACTTTTTCTTAATACAACTATTAAATGTATTATAATATTTATACATAATGCATAAATATTTATATTGAATCATCAATTCCAATTCTTTTGCCAAAACGTAGGTCTCTCCACCCATAGAGAAAACGCAATATCCTCCATTCTACACATTTTTTTTTTATAAAAAAATAATATTTTAAAGCCTGTTAGTGAAAAATTCAATCTGAATATAAAAAATAAAGTACAAATTTCTCTTTATATTGTCAAATCTTGTAATTTGTATGCATATGAGAGAGACATTTGATTTCTTTCTAGTTCCAATTTGAATTTTAAAATTTCTCACATTTAATATTCAATTTCTTGAGAAATTTCTCCTTTATTGGAGTGTTTCCTAGCTATCTTTATAAGAGAGTCGAGTTGAGCATTCTGGCAACTTTTGCCACTTATGATCAATGTTCGCAAGAGTGAGACGGGCATGCGTAAGGTTAATCAGAATATAAAGTTTGATGCACCCGAAAAGGAAATTCTAAATACACGGATTTTTTTTGTTAATACAACTATTAAATGTATTAGAATATTTATACATAATGTACAAATATTTATATTGATGATTATACTTAGCAAAAGTGTATATATTAGAAGCTCTTTACGAAAATATAAAAATTGATTTATTAACCAAAGCACCCTCATTAAGTTTTGTGGTTGGATCCCTACCCCCCTAGAGAAATTTCTTTGTTACTATGCAAGGGAAAAATAACCCTCCCCCAAAAAGGACTATCGTATAAAACATGCACCTCATATACCAAATACCACATATCAAGGAACCTTACGCGTCAAGCAACTAATATAAGGACTGTAGGAAGCATCAAACTATTTTGAGGCATGTTATATCATCTATTAGTTTTCTTTCACCAACGCCCTGTTGGTTCACTAAGTGAGAACTCGTTGTCCTCGCTTTAAAAGTTTAGTTTCAAGTCTCCGTAACTGTATGTGAGAGTTAAATCTACGCACAAATTTTTAATTACGCGGCAATTCTTAGCTTCGGCTCCGACATAAGTGCGGTGAGAAATACTGTAAATTAGTTGTGAGTAACGTGTACAATGCTTTCTAACAGTTGTGTAAAGTAACATATCTACACATCTATTTTTATCAATTAAAAATCACTTTATTTTTTTGCTAAGTAGAAGCCCAAACGTCGTCAAAGTTCAAATCCTAAACTCTATGAAGGATTGCAAACTGAATAATTATTTGATAATTTCAAAACATCATGTAACAATATTTATATAGTACTATCGTCTAATGATAGAATGAAAAATACTAACTCACCTTTAATGAATAGGTGAAAAACAAAAGGTGTCTTACCTAGGATTCGATTGACAATTAGCTTAAAAGTAAATTTATTTTTTTTTTGGCTGCGTTTTTAGTCAGAAAGGTAAATTTGGTTTAAAGTAGATTGTTTGAAAATTTAGCTTTTAAGCTAACTTTTTTAAGTTGGTTGTTTGGGTAAGAAGCTAACATTTTTTCTTTTTTTTTCAAATTAGACAATTTTTTCTTCTATATATTTGATATTAACAATTATATTTAGTTGGTAGTGGTAGTAAATAAAGTTATGAATGAGAGGTATTATTGTATTTTAAAAGTACTGGAGTTTGAATATAAAAATCCAGGAGTGAGTGTTTTAATTTAACTTTTTGGGTTTTTAACTTTTTTGTTTTTTTGCCAAACAAATCATATTAGTTTTTTTTGCGTTTTTAGCCAAAAAATTAGAGTTTCCAAACAGGTCCTTAATACGTATTGAACATTTTCATTTAATAACAGTACTACATAAATAATATCACATAATATTCTAAAAGTACCAAATAATATTTTGTTGCAAGCAGCTCAACCCACCCCTTAATATTTAGGAAACGTACATTTTTAAAAAATGAAAAATGGGTGATCAATTCAATTTATAGGCCGTTTATTATTTTTCATTGAGCATAATATTTTTTAAAAGGCAAAGTCTATCCTCATAAAAGTTTTAACACGCAAAATTCTCTATTAACGCGTGTAAGATTTTTTGAGACAAAAGTATCCTAGAACACAGATAAATTTATCTATTTGCATTTATATGTTTGATATGAAAACAGATAAATTTATCTGTCTTATTGTAAGCACATATAAAGATTACAGATAAAATTATTTGTCTTATTGTAAGCACATGTATAAAGAACACATATAAATTTATTTGTTACTTTTAAAATATATATAAAGAATACAGATAAATTTATCTATCTTTTATTGAAAGCATATGTAAAGATTATAAATAAATTTATCTGTCTTTTTTAGAGCACACGTATAAAAAATACATATAAATTTATCTGTACCTTTCAAAACATATATAAAGAATACAGATAAATTTATCTGTCTTTTATTGAACTAAATCACATGTAAAGAATACAGATAAATTTATCTTTTAATCCCGTTGTACTTATTTATATGTTTCAAATAAGCATTAGTAACCAACAGATAAATTTGTCCGTTTTCATATAAGCATACCTATTGAACATATAAATTTATCTGTTCACATATAATGCATAAATATGTCAACAGATAAATTTATCTGTTTATATTATCTGTATTAATATGCAAACAGATAAATTTATTTGTTTACATATAATGTA
>JAUMHN010370508.1:0-17188 GCA_032360265.1 Heliamphora ciliata | reverse complement strand
GCTAGAGTCCCACATTAGAATGCAGTGGTTCGTATTCTACGGTACCTCCATTCCAATCCGTGGAAGGGCCTACAGTTCTATGACCGGGGTCACTTCCGTATCGAGGGCTATTCTGATGCGTATTGGGCAGATTGTCCTATTGCTAGGAGGTTCACCTTAGGGTTCTCTGTTTTCATTGGTGGGAACCTAGTATCGTGGAAAAGCAAGAAGCAGAATGTGGTGTTGAGATCCAGTGCTGAGGCGGAGTATAGATCTATAGTGTTGGTCACGTCTGAGATTATGTGGATTCGACAGCTTCTCACCGAGTTCGATGAACAGCGTACGGGTCCTACTAAGTTATGGTGCAATAATAAGTCTGTTATCTATATCGCTGCCAATCCAGTATTTCATAAGCGAATAAAACATATCGAGATAAATTATCATTTCATCAGACACGAGTACAAGAAATGCACTATCGATTTTGGTTTTGTTCAATCTGGTAAACAACTTGCTGACTTATTTACTAAAACTTTACCCGGGTCTCGTGTTCAGTACATTTGTAACAAGTTGGACATAATAGATATCTATGCTCCAACTTGAGGGGGGTGTTCAGCTATATATTAACATGTTATGTTATCCTATGAGTATGCCCATAAGAGTTATTGTAGTCCTTCCTAACTTAATAAATTTATGCGTATGCCTCTCTATGAGAGTACACACTTCTAGTATTTGTTCTTTCATATTATAACAATGGAGGTGGCGGTGGTGGTGTGTTCTCTTTTTCAATTATGGGCACACATCCTGTGTTCGTTTGGTGCAAACGTACAATCAAAGGTTTGCATGCTCAGTTAACAACAACTCTATCGCTTGCTTCACTCTTTCTCCAAGTATATACGTTGTGCATTTTGTTGTGATTTTGTTTGTAAACATTTTTTCTTTGTGATTTTGTTTGTGAACATTTTTTCTGAGGAAATAACAATTGTCAAATGGAAAGAAATGAACTTCTTTAATAAAACTTTCTTATTTTCTATTCCTTATTCTCCATTAATTGGACATAAATTTGCACTCTATATGGACAAGTGCATATTCTTTAATGAAACTTCCTTATTTTCTATTCCCTATACTCTCTATCAGTTGGACATGACTTTGCATTATATATGGAGAAGCATGCAGTTGCCTTGTGTTAGGATTAGAAGACAAAACATTTTTGGTCCTTTTTAGTGAGTTTTCTCACCAACCAAATGGGGCAAAAGGATTTTCAATCCTAAATTTACTGGGAAGGGGAAACTTGAAAATTCATGGTATTAAGCCAAACACACCAACCATCAAACAATGGGTTCTTGTTTTCTGAAATAATGGTAGAAAAACTAGAAAACAAATTTGAATGTAACAGTTATATTTATCAATTATATAAGCAGAATGGGATTTCTACATGCCTTATTATTGTAACGATACACACACACGCGCACACACACACACACACATATAATATTTGTTTTTGCTTTTTCAAGTGTGATTTTTATGATTTTGGGATTTTTAAGACCATTCCACTTTTGCAAGCTTTTGCCAATTGCTAAAGAACTTTCACATCTTTTTTATTAACGGGTAATGGGTATTTGGATATCTCTCTATTATGTGGCACCTCAGGGTCCACAAATCACATATGAGATCCTTGCTTCCGAACTACCTCGCCAGTGAGCCATGCACCTCCCCATGCTTGCCTCCAAGCAAGCAACCTTCATGGCTCAACTCTATACTTGCCTATAAGGCATCCCACTACCTCCAACGCCAACATGGTTCATAGGTTGGGATTAGGGCCTAGACACCTCTGCTTGGGACCGAAGGAGGAATGTGGCTTGGAGGCTAAAGAAGGGGGTTAGTCAATGGAGCAGCCTCAAAGGCAGCTTCATTTGACTATCTAGAGAGAGAGAGAGAGAGAGAGAGAGAGAGAGAGAGAGGACATTGGCCAAGATACCCAGAACATGAGAGCTCGCACCATACCTACGAACTGACCAACCAATAGTCTGCTTGGTCACATAACACTCGGGAACCAATATCATACCTACCATCTGGCCGTTTGAAGTTCAATGATACAAACCCTAAGGTTTCCCTATCTACCAAGCCAGTAAAGAGAAGATACCCATCCTCGTGTGATCTTGACACCTCCTTTGGCTCCATCTATAAAGGACGCAATTCCAGTTATCCAATAATAGAACATAAGCTCTCCTATCTCCATATCTCTGTTAGATATATATGTATCGTAGTAGTATCCTTATTATTATAATTCTTATTCTGTGTGTGAGTATAGGGATGTAATGGTGCGGCCTAACTTTATTATAAATAAGAGTACTCGCCTATCATTTTGGGTACGGCTTCCCATTATTCTTAATATGGTATCAGAGCCACTGTAAAACCCTAGCCTCCTCGAAACCTTAATCCTAGCCTCCCTCCTCCAGCCACAGCCACTAGCCACTAGCCACCAGTCATCATCAACCCCTAAACCTAACCTTAAGCGCCGACAGCCACCCTATCAGCGACAGCCAACCATATGTTGGTGGCTTGTTGGGTTCTTACCTGCGTACACATGGGATTATTCACCAGACCTCATGCCCTGACACACCTCAGCAGAATGGGGTGGCTGAGAGAAAGAATAGACATCTCCTGGAAACTGCACATGCTTTGATGTTTCAGATGCAGATTCCTAAAGTTTTCTGGGGTGAAGCTGTGATGACCACACGCTATCTTATTAATCGTTTGCCTTCCTCTATCCTACATGGTGGTACACCCTTGTCTGTTTTACTCCCTTAGTAGATTTTTTTTTCTTTACCACTCAAGATCTTTGGGTGTGTCTGCTATGTGAGAGATACCAGGCCAAATGTGACAAAGTGAGAAGCTCACTCACTAAAGTGTGCCTTCATGGGATATCCTAAAACCCAAAAAGGATATCGATGTTATAATCCTGACTTGCGACGCTTTATTATTTCCCGAGGTGTGGTGTTTGTTGAATCTACTTCATTCTATGGGTCGGCTACTCCACCTTTCACCTGTGTTGATGATGGTCTAGATCAGATTTTGCTGTATCAGTTCTCCCCTGATTTACAAGTGGTATCATCTCATGTGCCTAGTCCTCCGGTTGAAATTCCCTTGGAGTCTCCGCCTGTTTTTTCCGAGGCACCTTTTCTTACATCATCCTCCGACTCCTCAGTGTCACCAGACTCCACTATCTCTCCTCTACTCGAGTCAGTATCTCCTCAGCCGGATCCAACCTCTAATCAGGTAAGTGACCCTCCTATTGCTTTACGCAAATCTTATCGTAGTTGTAGAGATCATCCCTTATATACTACATTGTATCGTGGTTTACCGACTACTGTCCAGCAAGGTATTAATACTCTTGATCAACATACTTTTCCTTGCTCTGTTGTCGATGTTCTTTCTCATCCAGGTTGGCACAAGACTATGATTGAGGAAATGAATGCTCTTGAGGTTAATAATACTTGGGACTTGGTACGTCTTCCTCCGGGAAAAACTGCGATCGACTATAAGTGGGTCTATACTGTTAAACTTCGTTCTAATGACTCCTTTGAGCGTTTAAAGGTTTGTTTAGTGGCCAAGGGTTATGCTCAGACCTATGGCCTTGACTATTTTGATACCTTTTTGCCTGTTGCCAAGATGGCCTCTGTTCGCCTGTTCTTATTGCTGGCTGCTTCTCATCAGTGGCCCTTACATCAACTCGATGTGAAGCATGCCTTCCTTCATGGTGATTTGGAGGAAGAGGTTTATATGGAGCAACCACCCGGCTTTGTTGCTCAGGGGGGTTCCTTAACCATGTATGTCGATTAAAGCGCTCCTTATATGGTCTGAAGCAGTCTCTCAGGGCCTAGTTTGGCAGGTTCAGTTCTATCATACAAGAGTTTAATCTTCAGCAATCCGCAAAGGATTATACTGTATTCTTTCGTCATACCTCAGTGGGATGCATATTATTCGTCGTCTATGTGTATGACATTGTTATTACTGGTAGTGACAGTAGAGAGATTGCTGAGCTTAAATCATTTCTAGGTACTAAGTTTTAGACGAAAGATCTTGGTGAACTTTAATATTTCCTGGGCATTGAAGTTACGAGGAATAAGAAAGGTGTGTTCATTTCTCAGCCGAAGTATGTTCATGACATTCTGGAGCGTGCAGGATATATGAATGCTAAAGGGGTGGACTCACCTACGGAGTCTAATGTTAAACTAGAACCGAAGGAAGGAGTGCCTCTGTCTGATCCTGACCAGTATTGCCGTACAGTGGGACAACTGAATTATTTTACTACTATGACTCGTCTAGATACTACTTATCCAGTGAGTGTAGTTAGTCAGTTTTTTTTCTGATTTTCGTGTTTCCAATTGGCAAGCAGTGTTACGCATCATTCGGTACTTGCTCAAAAACCCAGGGAAGGGCATCCAGTTTTTTTATCATGGTCATATAGGAATGGAAGGGTACTCTGATGCTGATTGGGCTGGATGTACATTTGGCAGGAGATCCACATCTAGTTATTCTATTTTTGTTGGTGGCAACTTGGTTTTCTGGAAGAGTAAGAAGCAGACTGTGGTCTCTCGGTCTAGTGCTGAGGCCGAATACCGAGCTATGGTTTTAGTGACTACTGAGATTATGTGGCGACAACAGATTTTGACAGAGTTACACTTTTCTCTTCGAGGATCTGCCATACTCTGGGTTGATAATACCTCGGCTATTTATATTGCCACAAACCCAGTATTTCATGAGAGAACAAAACACATTGAGATTGACTGCCATTTTGTCCGTGCAGAATATCAGAGAGGTGTCGTGACTTTTGAGTCAGTTCTTACAGGAGACCAGGTGGCCGACATTTTCACTAAATCTCTGCCGGGTCCGCGTGTCTCATATTTATGCAACAAGATGGGCATGGTAAATATATATGCTCCAGCTTGAGGGAGGTGTTAGATATATATGTATCGTAATAGTATCCTTATTATTATAGTTCTTATTCTGTGTGTGTGGGTGTAGGGATGTAATGGTGTGGCCTAGCTTTATTATAAATAAGAGTACTCGCCTATCCTTTTGGGTACGGCTTCCTATTATTCTTAACAATCTCTGACCTGCTCTCTCTCTCTCTCTCTCTCTCTCTCTCTCTAAGACTAACGTGAGCTACCTCGTTCACCTCTGGTGCTACCCGAATAAATGTGGTGCACTCCATCTTCACAAACTCCACTACTCTGGCCCATCTTGGTGTCCCCCCACACAGGTCATCTGAATCCATTATCTTTGTACAAAGATTTAATTAGCTTTTTGCTAACTATTGTTCCAAGTTAATATTGAGGTCGGATTAGGTTGGAAAATGCCTTAGGCACGTCGTACAGGGCAATTCACTTCTAAATGGACAAGCTACAAATTGCAAGAGGCACACTTTGAAGTAAACAAAGTCAACTGTATTATGGAGCAAAGTATCCAAACTAAAAAAAAGTAAGGCGACCAAGTGGACTAACACACTCTAGTAAGGGCTTGGACTCACCCTACCTGCCCACCCCTTAATACTCTTTCTAAGCATTTTCCCAAATTTAAAGAGAAGACATCTACATGTTTGGGTAAAATAATCGTTACAAAAAATAATTATAAGGGACTTTCTTAAGATAGTTGGGAACTTGGGATACATCTATGTGTGAATATTTTATTTTCAAGTTGTGATTGGGATACTTCTGCTGTTGTAGTAGTTGCAAGAGTAGTTGTTGTTTATATACCTATTATTACTATTACTATCATGATTGGTAGAAAGTGCAGTAGTAGTAGTCGGCATCAATGTTTTGATGGTTGAAGCAGTGAGGCATGCCTTTAGGCTAGCCAGGAGTGGAAGACAAGCAAAATAAGGAACTTGTGCCTTATCATCGGACAATGGATGAAGCTGAACACATGGTGAACCTCATGCCTCTCAAGCGGTGGTGAGTCTATGAGGATCATGACATTAGTACGCATGGTTTTTTAGTAATTAAAAAGGAACACCTAACAGATATATTCAATAATTTTCTTTGTTCCGACAAAATTATGATTCTAAGTAGACTATTCCTCTACTAATTTGAATAAAAAGTCTAATAACACAGTCCCAAAATTTAAGCCCAAGTTGTTTGTAGTAATCCACATGTTTCATTATATATCAAACTTATTTGTCATGTCCCATTGATGTGGGATATCACTATAATAGCTTGAAAGAAACTACCACCAAATTGTTGGATAGCTTAATATACATTATTAGGCCCATTTCCTAACAGTTTAAACTTTTGGGACAATTGGTAACTCAACATGGTGAACTCGACGTGAACTCACTAATTGTCCTAAAAGTTTAAGTTATTAGGAAATAGGCACAACAATGTATATCAAGCTATCCAACACTTTCCCTCACGTGTGATCCTATCTCACACGTGAAGAGACAAACAAGTTGAACTGAATAGATGCACCAACACATAGAGTACAGAATAACAAATATAATATGAAAACATATATCACGAGATTTGAACCCAAAACCTTCTGAAACAAGAGTTTTGATACCAGATTAAGTCACCAATTGTCCCAAAAGCTTAAGCTGTTAGGAAATGGGCCCACCAATGCATATAAAGCTATCCAACACAAATTATCTAGGCCACAGAGTTCTCTTTTTCGGGTAAGCTTAAGCTGATATTAGACCATTTCATGTGAATTGTACTCCTGATTTTCTGTAGAGAAACCTTCGACTGTAAATCATACGCATGCTTTATTCATAAAGAAGATGGGGCATTGAACAACAACTTTTCGGGGGTCATTTTAACGGTTCTACGTTGTTTCTCACTTTCTTATGAACTAATTTTTTAGGGTTAGCCATGTTGTCTTTGTCAATACGCATTTTCTAGATAATGCATTGTGTTTTTCATGTACTGAATTGTTGAGCAGCTTATTTGTTAACCTTTTTCTTGGCGCTCTATGGTCTAACGAGACAAGCTTCAAAGACTAGCCAAAACCCTCAATATCTTGTCTCTTGCTAACCCAAATCCTTATCTACATGTTGTAGGGAGCTTAAACATTTAACAGTTGTAGTGGTCGCACGAATGGATTTCCCCTCGACATGGGTAGTGAGTCGGAGTTTCTTGTGTCAAAGCCCAATCAAAATTTGTTACACGTGCGTCAAGTTTCCTGTGTCAAATCCCAATTGAAATGTGTCATAATTTTCATGAAGGCATAGATAATTAGCTTATCAGGACAAACAAACTAGCTCTAGATTTTGAATAAGAAGATAAACCTAGTACAGAAAAACAGTTTTCACATCAAGAAACTTGAAAATAAAATAAACAAATACTATCTCCCTATTGGAATCCTCTCCTATGGCAGAAAGGCTATAGATGGTGTATCAAAAATATGTTGAACAATGGTACGAAAGGACTTCGAAAGAAACAGGATATTCCACATGAATTGGAATTCATTAACAGATTGTTTATCAAGAACAAAGTAAAGTCCATTAAGAACAAATATTACCCCACGAGATCTTGCTGTAGGAGCTACTTGTGCCACATGTTTTGAAAGAATCTCTTCCTCAAGAGAGAATTTTCTTGTTTTCTTCGGCGTGCTACTTCTGGCTCCAAAATCAATAAATCTGTCGAATTCAGGGCTGTTTTTCCCTAATATAGGAACTGGTTGTGCTGCTTTCTTCAGAACCCACTTTTTCTCCTGATATCTGAACAACCCCAATTAATTTACTTTAGACCAGAAAGAGACCATGTTATTCTCTATTTTGTAACATAGCACACAGTAAAGTTGAGCTGAAAGTTACTTCTCACGGATATATGTTTCAGTCCTGCTTCTGTCATAATTTGATGGCAATTCTGCTTCCCAATAACTGTTAGCCTTTTCATTACCCATGGCTTCACAAGTAATATGCATATAAGAATTAATCAGCATTTTGAAAATAAAGAAAATGTCCCATGATATTTTGAAAAGAATTGACAAAAAAATCAAAACCATTTAGCGCAACTTAAGGAACAACCAACTTTTCTCTCTGATCTTTATTTCATTCACCAGCATCCAGAAAAGTCAAAAGACAAAGATGAATTGCAATTCATCAATACATTTGCATCAACTCGAGATGACATTTTTATTTTATAAAAAAAACAGCAATTATTTTGTGTGACCTGTAGAGCACGATGCTATAGGCCTATTACTCAGTTGAATATGAGTTGGGTACCTAATTTCTCGTATTTATAAAGGAAAACAGAAAAAAAAAGGCAACAAAACCAAACAATATGTATAAGAATGCAATAGAAATCTCCTGTTGACATTTACAATTAGATATTTCATGATTTCTGCTTACAAGAAGAATATACAAATAATCTTACACTGCATAAAAGCAACTTGCTCTGGTAGCCATGTATCCAATGTTGTAGACCGTACCTATTATGCAAAATAAAATGACTTGCCCATCATTGGAAGGAAGAAAGCAGGAGTAGAAGCACGTAAATCAATGGATCAAAATTAAACACAAGCTAGAATATATATGCAACACATCTCAACTAGCCATAATCCTAATTAAGAAAGAAGATATATTCATACAACAGAATAGCAGTGTTGATTATATTTCAATTAATACCTTTGCTTCTTCCAGCAAATTGTATTTGATGAAAATGAGTTGGACCAAAAAATACTTGGAGACAGGAACTTTTTTCTATAACAGAACCAAGTTAAATGCATGTAATGAATGAAAATGGGTAAAAGAATGGATGTGGATTAGTCTTGGGAAAATATCCAGAATCTATTTTATCTTTCTCTTTGTTATTTAATTTTATTTAATTATGTTTTTGGGTGACCTGTAAATGCCGCATAATTATTAGGACGATAGTATTTACTGGTCGCAGCGTTCTGCAGGAAGTACATAAAAATGGAACTCTTACACAGAAAAAACAGAAAAAAAAGAGGTGCTACAGGAACAGCATTTATCCATTTCTTGATATTTTTTATTAGATAAATGCTGGGTTTAAAAATGCGATAAATTAATATGAAGTAACAAGTAATATATTATATATATGCATCCAATTTAAGCTGATTTTTCTACTGCCAGGTCCATCAATTCCAGATCAATCCATTTTGCCAGTATAACTGGGCAACTAATGTGCAATTTACTTCACTGTTCTTAATTGACAGGCTGAAACTACAGTTCATTTTACAAGTCATGAGCCACAAACTTATAAAAAGAGGTATGTTCGTCTCACCACCCTAACAAAACATTGAAACACTTTATACTTTCTGCAAGCATTGTTCAAATGTGGAATGGCTGGTTTGCCTTTTAAAATTTTGCCACATTAACTCCCAGAGAAACTTTTTATGCCTCGTCCTTGTTATGATGACCCCACTTTGGGTGTGAGAAGGCCATCATATGGAACATGAGGATGATGCCAGAGTTCAAAGTCAAATAACTCTACAGGTCTTCTGGTTTGAACAATCGAAAGGGCATGCTGAACTCCTGTTGATAATAAAAACAATAGGGTAAAATACGTTGATCTCCCTTGAGCTTTGGTTGGATTACATTAGTAGCTCTAACCTTCTAAAAGTTATGTTCCACCGGCAAGGTTTAAAATTAGATTGCAATTACCCCTTTACTATTAATTGAATGTCAATGGGTTTAATAAAATCTTGTTGACATCAACCAAAAGCGTCTCAAAGTGCCAATATTGCCTATTTCGTAGTTAAAGACTCAAATGGCGAGAATGAAATTTCATTTTTCATTCAATAAAATGCAATGTTAAGGAAAACATAATCAAATAATGCATTTTATTGGCTGCATTTAAATTTCATTTCAATCACTTGAGTTTGTGACTTCAAATGGGCAATATCGACATTTTGAAATGTATTTGGTTGATGTAAGCAAGATTTTATTGACTCTGTTAACTCCTGAGGGTAATTGTAATTTAATTTTAAACCTTGACGGTGACGCAATAATTTCTAAAAGGTAAGGGGTATTAATGTCATTCAACCAAACCTCAAGGGGGGTTTACCCTGCTTTTCATATATTAATGATCATACAATGATAAGTTCATAGAAAAACCTCTGCATACCGCAATTTAAGCGATCCAGAATATCAACAAACTTGATCAATATTAAAGAAAATATAAAACTTCGAGAACAAAGAATAATATAAAAGGCTAACCTTTGAGATATGAACTCCAAGACTCCGATGTATTCCTGAACATTGCATGCATATGAATATCCCTAGGTTAATGCTCGCCCATCTTGGAGCCCTGAAATAAGTACATTGCGATACTCAGAAAATTGCATTAAAATTAATATGAAGAGTGCTCAACCAGAATATAATGACTTAGATTGTCAAACTTGGAAAAACAAAATGAAAAATCTTAACTAGAGAATGCAATGATATAGTAAAGTTGATAACACAAAAACAAACAGTGGTACCAGAGAAGGGAAGAGGTGAATAACCTGCACCTTCACAAAATTACTGTGTTATGTAACAGAAGTGGGATGTGAGCACTTGAGTGTCTAAGCCAATCCTTTGGCCGTCTCTGGCCTTCTCATCCGGAACCTATGTTACATGGACTCTTTTAAATGTATAAACTCTCGGTGTCAGGGACTCCATACTCAGATAAGGGCATGGGATATGTGTATAATATTTTACTTAGACATTCACCTAGAAAGTATATTTAATAATTCAAGTTTACTATAGGACTATGCATGTGATATTATGCATGAATGCTCAATGGAATTTTATAAAGACCATTTACCCTGAAAAACAAAAGAAATATATTAAGAAATATGAATATTCTGTCGTGTTCAAGAGTTAGATAAATCTAACACATATACAGACATACTCCCACCCGACACCCGTACTCGAATCTATGTAACATAGACTGGAACCAAGTCAAAACAAATTTAATAGAGTAGCAGGTTGTACTAGATGCAGGGTGGGCCAAGTTCAAAATCAAAATAATGTAGGAGCCATGATAATGCAGGCATGCTCCCCAAAAAAAGGGGGGGACATCCTTTGTTTTGGATCCTACTAGCTAGCCAGTCCAATTAAGAGAAACTAAGGTGTGAAATTTTATTCCCACCACTACTCAATTTTGTGGAAGAAATAAGATATTACCCAAGGCTTATGCACATAATAACATAAAGCTCATCCAAAATCCAAGAAAAACTCAAACCAAGGGACAGATAGACAAAAATTCACTAGAAGAAATACGGGATTCTGCTTCTAGCGCCAACATGCTATTGGGTAGTGGTCTCATTTATGGGGTCAAATCAGTACGTTCTAAGAAGAAATACTTGAACATCAATCTCATCGATATCATCGATCTCATAAGTATCATACCAAATCCGATCAATCGAATTACTTTTTTGAGAAATATGAGACATCTAAGTTATACAAGTAAAGAGATCTATTCATCGATAAGAAAAAGAAAAAATGTGAACGGGGAATGGGTTGATGATAAAATAGAATCTTGGGTCACGAGCAGTGATTTGATTGATGATGAAGAAAAAGAATTCTTGGTTCAGTTCTCCACCTTAACGACAGAAAAAAGGATTCAGCTAATTATTTTGAGTCTGATTCATAGTGATCATTTATCAAAGAATGACTCTGGTTTTCAAATGATTGAACAACTGGGAGCAATTTACTTACGATACTTAGTTGACATTTATAAAAAGTATGTAATCAATTATGAGTTCAATACATCCTATTTAGCTGAAAGATGGATATCTCTTGTTCATTATCAGACAATCAATTATTCACAAATCTCGTGTGGGGTTAATAGTTTTAATTTCCCATCTCATGAAAAACTCTTTTCTCTCCGCTTAGCCTTATCCCCTTCTAGGGGTATTTTAGTGATAGGTTCTATAGGAATTGGACGATCCTATTTCGTCAAAAATCTAGCAACAAACTCCTATGTTCTTTTCATTACAGTATTTCTGAACACAAGTTCTTGGATAACAAGTCTAATGGTTTTCTTATAGATGATATCGACATTGATGATTGTTAAGTCACAAATTATTTCAAAAGCTTAAGCTGTTAGGAAATTGGTCCGTTAATGTATATCAAGTTATCCAACACTCCCGCTCACGTGCGATCCTATCTCGCACATGGAGAAGTAAACAAACTAAATTAAATAGGTACACCAACACACATAGTGCACAACAACAAATATAACAAAGAAAAACATATCACGAGATTTAAACTCAAGACCTCGTGGAGCCAGAGATCTGATATCATGTTAAGTAACCAATTGTCCCAAAAGCTTAAACTGTTAGGAAATGGGCCCAACAATGATAGTGACGATATTGATACTAGTGACAATATTGATTGTGACCTTAATACGGAGTTGGAGCTACTAACTATAATGAATGTGCTAACTATGGATATAATGTCGGGAATAGACCGATTTTATATTACCCTTCAATTCGAATTAGCAAAAGCAACGCCTCCTTGCAAAATATGGATTCCAAACATTCATCATCTGGATGTGAATGATTCGAATTACTTATCCCTCAATCTATTAGTTAACCATCTCGCAAGGGATTATGAAAGATGTTCCACTAGAAATATTCTTGTTATTGCTTCGACTCATATTCCCCAAAAAGTGGATCCCATTTTAATAGCTCCGAATAAATTAAATACGTGCATTAAGACACGACGGCTTCTTATTTCACAACAAAAGCACTTTTTCACTCTCATATACTAGGGGATTGCACTAAAGAAAATATTCCATACTAATGTATTCAAGTCCATAACCATGGGTTTCAATGCACAAGATCTTGTAGCACTTACCAATGAGTCCCTATCGACTAGTATACAACAGAAGAAATTAATTATAGACACTAATACAATTTGATCCGCTCTTCATAGACAAACTTAGAATTTGCGATCCCAAGTAAGATTGGTTCAAGATTATGGGATCCTTTTCTATTAGATAGGAAGGGCTGTTGCACAAAATGTACTTCTAAGTAATTGACAGATAGATAGTTTAGGTGTTAGGAACTTTCACATGCACAACCACCCTAGGAAGCCTTATCATAGCAACAAAGGTCATTGATTAATATTTGAGTTCATCATTTCGGGACTTGTAAAAATAGGTTTGTTCACCATGTTCGATGTCTATGATAAGATCAATAACAGTTTTAGCAAGTACTTGTTCCAATATCGTGCAAAACAGTGATTTTTTTTTTTCTTGAGGTGTTTTAAATTTCAATGTGTTGAAAACTATTATTTTACTGTTGGATTTTGCCAAATCAGATCCAAGAACCCATCAGATTGGTTTCATTGGTAGAATGAAAAATGTTTGGAAATTCTATAGTCAATTCCTTAATCTATTGTTAGTTGATCAGATTACATAGTCAACTGAGAAGTATGATGAATATCCAAGTAGGTGGTTGTATGCCTCTTCACTATCAGCATCTAGATTAGTTATCTCATCCAGCTAAGAATGTGAGTTATATATCCAAAAACTATCAGTAAATTTGAGGTCATCCATGCTGACTCGAACAGTAGCAGGCAGATGCTACATAACTTCATGCCTGATAACTATGGCCAACGGGGTATAGCAGTCATGCAGGAACGTAAATATTTTATGTAGAAAAACAGAATTTTCAACAGCTAAAACCAGTACATACAACTAATAGGCTTCATATTTGCAAATTCCATATCATCAAGCACAACGGGGAAAAAAATCAGAGTAGTTTGAAATTAGCTGTAAGTGACTAGCATGGCACACATGTGCAACAGAAGATGAACAAGAAGCTTAAAGCAAGAAAATACAAGGCTAACAGGCAGCAGATGGTAATGGTTTTGGCCAGAAAAGATGTTAAAAGAGGATAATGGTGACATCATGAAAATGATCATAAATTGGTTCTGAGAAGCGCACTTGCTCCGACAATCTGCGCATTCCCTATTTTCTGGTAGCTTAAGAAGACCCTCTAATATCTGCAGACAACAAACAAGTTACATAGTAAAATCAAAACAACAATGACATTTATAATGTGGAAACTGAAGCAATTCTGCCATTGCAATGTAATAAGATTTTGGCCCTGTACGGGTAAATTGGTTTATTTGCTTATTTGCTTATTTGATCAAGTTGACATTTCATCTTTAGTAAACTCTTTTCATTATTTAATCAAACTATTATACTTTTTAGACTCTTCTTATTGAAATGAGCTGGAAAAATAAAATTTTTTGATCAAAATATAAAAAAAGTTCAGAAAAGATGAAAATAAGCAAAAAAAAGCCAATAAGCAAGTTCACCCAAACAGGCCCAAATTGTCCGTTGTTTTTTTGTAATAATTTTACTTAATATCGATTCGTCACAAATTATCTGTTAGTGAAATAACAAGCCAATTTTGAAAGTGAAGAAAAATATCCACAAGCATGCAAACGTAGGTATATACCGATATAATTTTTATTTATATACAGGAATGCATTAGGTGTATAAATTATAGTTACCAAAATATAGAATGAAAGGCACAAGAAGACAAGTTGTTCCTGCATTGAAAAGGCCTTCTACATGACGAAAGTAAAAAAAACCAAAGATAAAAGAAATCTCTATGCTCCTAGCACTAACAAATTCACAAGGAGAATGGAAATGCCCTCTCTTAGACATATATAAATTGTGATACCTGATTTCCTGTATCTCCTATACCAATGGTTTATGACAATGAATTTTTCACTTTTTTCATAAGTATTTGAACGACTGTTTGAAAGCTACTGGCTCATCTAGTTAGAGGACATAATTTGCAACATTACTTGGCAACACTCATGAATGAACGAAATTTTCATAACCATATTATACTTCATTCGGAAACTCACACACACTTAATGATTGCCAATTATGTTGCATTGGCAATAATGGACACAGCGTACATTGATGCAATGTCGAATGGACACACAAATGTGAAAATGAGACATAGACAATGTGTGGGTTTAGCCAGGGGTACGTATATATGTATCTACTATCTATGCATTCGTGTATATAGGAGCACTTATGCATACATGTCGTAGAAAATGTAAATGAGTATTATTAAACATTTGTTGATATATATACATACATGTATTAGATTATAAATATAAATTGGGGTTTGGTTATATTGTAATAGTTACAGAAAAAAAGAATCTACTTTAAATTCATGCAATCAAGAAAACATAATTGAGGATATATCTTCAAATAGAACTGAGTGGAGAAAACAAGTAACACTACTGATCGTATTCAGGCTAACATCCCCCACTCCCCCCCCCCCCCCCCCCCCACCCCACTCCTCCTTCCTATTTGATTTTCTTCAAATATGTATACCCTATTTGTTTCCAGAAAAGCTAAAAACCGATAATATTTACGCATAAACTTACCCACAGTTTGAAATGAATGGCACACATTAACTGTTTGTGATGTGAACCGTGTTAAAATCGGATTTGAATAATTTTATTTTTGTCAAACTTTGAGCCAAAATAAATGTGGGACTCATCCGTCTTTTGAGTTGGGTCCGGGTGCTACGCATTCTCCTCCGCTAGAAGATGAACAGCATATATTCATTTGCAAAAATCCGATAAGAGGTGAATGAGAAATCAATGTTCAAAGTCGTCGCTTGAACATGGGTTTTGTTGGGTTTAATGGAAGTGGGATTCTTCAATCCCACATTAGAAATTCATGAGGAACTTTGTGTGTATATATAAGTTAGAGTTGGACTAAAGGGCGTGCTCCTCGGGGGTTCCTAGTTTTGTAGACGGGGGAGAATGTACTCAACAGTAGGTTCAACTCATTTCACACAAATGCGCGCGCACGCTGCCGTCCGTCCGATTGACCGGCCTCGTCGAGCTAGGCTGGGCCGGCCTTGGGCTTGGGTCGTGGGACGACCCGAGTAGTTTATATATTTTTGGAGAAAACTTATTTAAATTTTTATTTAAATAAAATTTTTTAAATTCGAATTTAAAATTCGGTTACCGCTAACCCAACATGTCAAAAACCCAATGGTCATTTTCTAGAATGTAGTGCACGCGAGGCGCTTGCGGGTGCTTAAACGCCCATTGCGGAAACCAGACCAGAATAGGGCGCTCGCAAGCGCTCAAGCGTCACCCGTTCAATGTTAGGCGCTCGCGAGGCGCTCGCTAAACGCTTGAGTACCAAAGGTTCCCCGTGAACTCCAGTGTAGGGCGCTCGCGGAGTGCTTGAGTACCGACGACGAAAAATTGAACCTGTTCTGAACAAGTGCAGTGACTGTTTCGAACAGTCACTTCTGAGGCTATAAATAACCATCCATTGTGCACATTTTTGGCATCCAAATTCCTTCCTTCATTGCATTCAAAGTGTGTTGCAAGTTTAAAGAGTCCGAGAGTACAAAACACTTAGTTGGTTCACAGTATCCGTAGATTGGAGTACTTCTTTTCCGGGTATAATCATTGTATTCTGGGAGATTAACGTCCGTGAAACTCATTAGCACTATTGTGAGGGACAAATCTATCTTAAGGAGATAGTGTTCAACACTAGCTTCGATCATCTGCATATTTTGAGTTTTGCGTTTGTTCGTAAGAATTTATTTTAAGTTCTTTGTTTTCTGTTTCTGTATTTTTTTGTTTGTTTTGACAGGACAGTATTGGCTATTTTGATTGTCCTTTCAATCATTTTGTCCAACAAACCATACCTCAAATGAACCTGAATCATTCATTTTGAATTGTGGGTAAGTTTACGGGCAAGATTTTTGGTTTTGTAGCATTACTAATTTTGTTCTCATTTATTCTGTACTGTTTGTTATCTTCCTAAATACAGATGCAAATCTACTGATATGGGTTTAAAGAGTAAGTTCCAAACAGAGGAACAAAATGAGACAATACTGATCCCTCAAACCAGGAACATCGATATTAATATTAATCATCAATAAGAGCGAGCGAGGCAAGATGTTTCTGGTATTCTACATTGCACTTGTAAAAGCACGAAGGGCCTAATCAATTAGGGTGTGTACTTGTGAACACACCGAAAAAAAAAAAAAACACTGGAGATAACAATATAGAAGAGAATAAGAAAAGGGAATGAATACCTTGGATTGCTTGGCGTTAAGCTCCTTAGATACAGAAGCCTTCTCGTTCATGTTTGCTCCGTTTGTGTTTCCGTTCGAAATCCCTTCTTTCTCTCTCTATTTCTCAGAAAAATAATTCACAAGAAGGCCCAAAAAATACAACCAACATTCACACCAA